>JACEFZ010012886.1:35000-37214 GCA_014155875.1 Cepaea nemoralis
GTGTTTATATGTGCGTACATGTGTGCGTGTGTTTATGTGTATGTGCGTGTCTATATGTGTGTATGTGCATATATATATATATATATATATATATATATATATATATATATATATATATATATATATATATATATATATATATAGTATATATATGTGTGTGTGTGTGAGAGTCAGGTCTTAGTCAGATATGACTGAGCTACCGTATGACAGTAGACGGTACTACCTGCTTTCTGTCAGCGCCGAATGTTGGGCGGCGCTTACCAAACCCGACACCCCACATTGTGCCAACGGCTTCGGGCGGAAGAGCGCAATTGGGAGGGTACTAGCCTTATCCTGGTGCGAGGAAATGCAACCCAAAGACAAAATAAGTCATGGCAGGGCAGACCAGGCCCTAAGCCTTGGTTGGCAGCTGGTCTAGGATCGAAGCTCCGACAGGCGGACAGTTAGAGCATTGCTTTGCTGATCCGGCAGCTTCTGCAGCTTGTCTTGTTCCAGATGTATAGGTGTTAACTTTCCTCTGGAGTGAACTAGGCAGGCCGAGAGAGGGATCATGCTGCATGGGCAACACATGGTTTCTTTATTTTAGCCCAGGCTTTGTGCTATGGAGAGGCAATAACTCCATCCCTGGTCTTAACCGGTCTCGGAATCAAAGCGAGAGGCAACTGTTACGGGTTATAAGTCCTTGTCAGTTGGCGTAGACATGGGGCGCCACGCGTTGCCTCTGACGGTGGGAGACACCTACAGGTGTCACTGATCAGCTACCGCCCGCCTCAAGCTGGGCAGCCCCCGGCCAATTGGGTGCTGATCCGCCACAGCCTGCCTGCTTCAATGGGTGCTTGGGGCTAGGACAAAATCTGAATCGCAGGCTGTAAAACCAATGCACCAGGTACTAATAAAAAGAATAATAGAAACCTCAAGCTACGGCTTGCAACCTGGAACGTGAGAACCATGTGTCCAGGATTTTCCACTGACTTGACAAATATTGACGATGTGAGAAAAACGGCTGTGATTGATGCTGAACTCAATCGTCTTAACATTGATATTGCTGGCCTGCAGGAGACTCGCCTCGCTGAGGAAGGGTCACTCAGGGAAAACAATTACACCTTTTTTGGAAGGGAAGAGGGCAGGCAGAAAAAAGGCAACACGGTGTGGGCTTTGCAGTGAAGAATTCGCTACTGGGAATGATTGATATCCCAGCTGGAGGTAATGAAAGATTATTATCACTGCGCTTGGCAACCTCTTGTGGATTTGCCACCATTCTCACTGCATATGCACCGACACTCACTTCCTCTGATGATGTGAAGGATACGTTCTATGAGCAGCTAGACTCTACGACCAAGGCAGTTCCAAATCCGACTACATTTATATGCTCGGTGATTTCAATGCTCGTTTGGGCAAGGACTCGAGTTCATGGCTAGTGTGCCTTGGAAAATACAACATCGGTCGCATGAATGATAATGGGCAAAGGCTGCTGGAGCATTGCACTAGAAATGACCTATGTATTACAAACTCCTTTTTTAAAACAAAAGAGATGCATAAGGTCACATGGAAACATCCAAGATCCGGCCATTGGCATCAGCTGGACTTCATTATCACACGGAGACAACATCTGAACCATACATCATTAACTCGAAGTTACCACAGTGCTGACTGTGATACAGATCATTCTTTGGTTGTTGCAAGGGTTAGACTGAGACCAAAGAGAATCTACACAGCTAAACACAAGTCTAGCCCCAGGATTAATATTATTAACACTCACGATCCTGGAAAGTGCTTTGAATTTCAACAGCAACTTGAGGACGCTTTCAATGATACATCAGAAAATTGTATAGTAAATGATAAATGGAGTAAACTTAAGGAAACTATTTATAAAACAGCGGTAGGGGTTTACGTCACTGTGGATCATAAGAGGCAGGACTGGTTTGCGGCAAACAGCCAGATACTGCAGCCCTTGATTGATAAAAAGAAGATAGCTCTCTTAAGAAACAAGGAAAGACCAACGCGTAACACTCTGAGTGAGCTGAAGCAAGCGAGGAAGGATGTACAAAAGGCTGCCAGGCAGTGTGCGAATGACTATTGGTTCAAGTTATGTGAGTCCATTCAAATCGCAAGTGATAAGGGAAACATCAGAAGCATGTATGAAGGGATAAAGAAAGCCGGTGGTCCAATGATCGATGATAAAAGAAGTTTGGGAACAGCAAAAATGAAAGCACC
>JACEFZ010012887.1:0-37500 GCA_014155875.1 Cepaea nemoralis
ATGTTTTTTTCCATCCATCCATCATGTGCCATGCCGGTAAGCGTGGGCGGTCATGTTCTGCCATCTCACTCGATCACCAGAGTCGTGGATCAGCTCCGTGTTTCTGTCTCGACCATGCCACAAGGCCAAGCCATCCAGGTACTTGCTTCTAGGTCTTCCCCTTGGTCTGTTCCCCTCGATCTTACCAGTTGTCACCAAAGTTCTCCAATCCATTTCTTCTCATAACATGCCCAAAAAATTTTGACTGTCTACGTCTAATTTCTCTAATCAATTTACGATCTTCATTTGTTTCTTGAAGGACTTGTTCATTGGTCTTTCTGGCTGTCCATGGTATTCTTTGCATTTTCCTCAGAAACCACATCTCTACAGCCATCAGATGTTTTTCAGCCTGACTGCTCATTGTCCACGCTTCACATCCATAAAAAAGTAGAGGTTCAATGTAGCATCTCAACACTCTTTTTCTCGTTTCAATTGACATCTTTTTATTGGTCAATTTTTCATCTTGCTAAAGGCTACTTTTGCCATGGCGATTCTTGTTCTAATCTCTTCAAGGCATCTCCCATCAGATGTTATTACTGTTCCGAGATAATTGTACCTGCTCACTTGTTGAAGAATATTCCCATTTACTTGTATATTACATTGTGGTATTTCGTCCTTCCTAGTGACGACCATAATCTGTGATCTTTTTACAATTTAATTCTAACCCTAGTTGTTCACTTGTGTGTAACAATCGCATCTACTAAATTTGCAGGTCCTGTTCATTGTCTGCAATCAAGACTGTATCATCTGCATATCTAATGTTATTGATGCATCGTCCCCCAATGTTGATTCCTTCCATATCTTCAATATTTCTGAAAATACTTTCACTGTACAGCGAAAACAGATTCTGGAGACATACACATCCCTGTCTCACACCCCTTTTAATAGGCTGATATTGCGTACTTCATTATCAAACTCTATGGCAGCTTGTTTTTTCCCAAAATTTATGTTTTTTACAAGCTAAGATCTTTTCCATCAATTGTAGATCTTCAAGCATCCTTATCATGTGACATGTCTCACTTTATCAAAAGTCTTTGTGTAGTCAATAAAGCAAAGGTGTAGATCGTTGTTTACTTCTATAGAACGTTCGATTATATTTCTCAGTATATAAACAGGCATTTACTGTACCCTTGCCTTCCACAAACCCACATTGTTCTTCTCCTATTTCAGGTTGTATTTTTCCTCCTAACTCTTTGCATGATAGTTCTTAGCAAAAATCTTCGTGATGTGACTCATTATACTAATTGTTCGATGTTGATCACGTTCCAAGCCTCCTGATTTCTTTGGGATTGCAATAAATACAGAATTACATAACTCCTGAGGTATATTTCCAGTATCATATATTGTATTAAGCAGACTGGTAACTTTATCTATTCCATATTCTTCTAAAGGCATTAATCATTTCTGTTGTGACGCTGTCTGAACCGGGGGTCTTGCCAGATTTCATAGGGTTAAGCGCATTCTGAACCTCCATCGTTTAAAATTGCTGGTCCTTCATTATTATTTTGGACATCATACTGTTCGTCTCTGTTATCGTCATAAAGGTTTTTCACATAATCTGACCATTCATGGTAAGATCTGATCTTTTTCTATTATGACTCTTCCATCTTTTGTCTTTAGGCAGCCTGCTGATGTACGTGTTCTTTGATTAGTAAGCTCCTGAGTTCTTTTGTGCATTAGTTTCGCAATTGTTACTGTTGTGTTGTTTTCAATTTCTCTGCAATTTTTCTATAGCCATGTTTCTTTTGCCTCCTTACGTAAGGTTCTCACTTTTCTTTGAATTTCTTCATATTTGGCAGGATTATTTTTGTTCTGTCTTCTTGTTTCCATTAGTTGTAAAATTTTTTCAGTCATCCATGTCTTACGGCCCACTTTCTTTACTTTTGGAATAGTTTTTTTCTGCTGCGCAACTGATTGAATTCTTCATCGTTTCCCATTGATCATCTACATCTTGAAACAGGATCTCTAGATCAGACAATATATCAAATTTGTTCTTTACTTCTATGTTAAAATTATCTTGTATTTCTTTGTCAGTTTTCAATTTGCACAAGTCATATTTAGGGTTTCCTGCTGTATACTTGACTTTCTGTAACTTTACCCTCAATGACATATGTTTTTTCACTGTCACCTATTTTCTTCTGTCTCAGCTATTGCTTCAATTCAGTGACGTCTATCGTTTGACTGTCTAGCTAATTTGCATTGTCAGCTATGAGTACTCTGCTACCGACTATTGTCTTACCGTCGTTAAGGATCATGAACATGCAGAGCCCACGCACTTATCATCAAGAACTTCGTGATAATTAAATTGTGGTATTTCGTTCTTCCCAGTCTACAGCCAAAGATATCACCTGTATTATCGACATGGTTGATTCCTGATGATGATGATGATTAAGGAGCATGGGTAGCGTAGTGGAGAGGTACTTATCAGCTGCCCCTATGGTCATGGTTCTATGCATTTGAAGAAAACACTGATCGTTGAAGAACAGGAAAAAACTGTATAACTGACAATATTGTCTGATATCTGTATTTTACTATAGGAAATACAGACAGACAGACAGACAGACAGACAGACAGACAGACAGACAGACAGACAGACAGACAGACAGACAGACAGACAGACAGACAGACAGACAGACAGACAGACAGACAGACAGACAGACAGACAGACAGACAGACAGACAGACAGACAGACAGACAGACAGACAGACAGACAGACAGACAGACAGACAGACAGACAGACAGACAGACAGACAGACAGACAGACAGACAGACAGACAGACAGACAGACAGACAGACAGACAGACAGACAGACAGACAGACAGACAGACAGACAGACAGACAGACAGACAGACAGACAGACAGACAGACAGACAGACAGACAGACAGACAGACAGACAGACAGACAGACAGACAGACAGACAGACAGACAGACAGACAGACAGACAGACAGACAGACAGACAGACAGACAGACAGACAGACAGACAGACAGACAGACAGACAGACAGACAGACAGACAGACAGACAGACAGACAGACAGACAGACAGACAGACAGACAGACAGACAGACAGACAGACAGACAGACAGACAGACAGACAGACAGACAGACAGACAGACAGACAGACAGACAGACAGACAGACAGACAGACAGACAGACAGACAGACAGACAGACAGACAGACAGACAGACAGACAGACAGACAGACAGACAGACAGACAGACAGACAGACAGACAGACAGACAGACAGACAGACAGACAGACAGACAGACAGACAGACAGACAGACAGACAGACAGACAGACAGACAGACAGACAGACAGACAGACAGACAGACAGACAGACAGACAGACAGACAGACAGACAGACAGACAGACAGACAGACAGACAGACAGACAGACAGACAGACAGACAGACAGACAGACAGACAGACAGACAGACAGAAACTAAAATACATACAAATTCAAATAGCACCAGTAACAATACATTTAATGGGAAAAGCAGACGGTAATACGAAATGGAAGCTGCGTTTGTTGCCTGGGGAAAACCGTACACAATTAGGTGGAATACAAAAACAATAAACGAACTTCAAAAATATTGCGCTCGATTTAAAATAGGCGTTTATTGTCAGAGTGAAAGGAATTTGTAATTTATTGCTGAATCCAAGAGTTGTGATTATGTGACAGAATGGATTATTTAGCAATAGTAGTGGTTGTAGTAGTGGTTTGTGGTTGGTAATTAACCAGACATTGAACACGTACGCCAACATAAGTACTAAGGAAAATAAAGGACATTGTTACATGTCTTTGGTGCACTGGGCAATTGGCGGTTGATGTGGTCATTAGCACGCCTGCCACTTTTACTGCCCAAGATCATTTCCTGGTACCCGTTTATGCTGGGTCAATTGTTAATACCCATCTCGATGGGGATTTAAACTTATGACCACCGGGTCTGTAGGGAAGTGGCTAGCCACAGCTCTGCCTGGCACCCGCTTAGGCTGGGTCAATTGTTAATATCCACCTTGATGGGGATTCAAACTTACGACCACCGGGTCTGTAGGGCAGTGACTAGCCACAGCTCTACCGCCGCTTTAGCTACAAGTCCCGGAGTATGAACCTGCTGTGACTATGTGAAGTATTAAGATAAGGCTTTTATTGTGGGCCTGAGTGCACGGATGGATGGACAGGTGGCCTGTCTGTTTCCTCCTGTAGCGATCGAAGAGTGCTGGCATTGAATCCTTTTCGACAGCACGTCTGCCATTGTCAGCGTATCGTCTTGATTATTACACTAATGGGCTCGCTATCTGCTTGCATAAACTAACTAACTAACTAACTAACTAACTAACTAACTAACTAACTAACTAACTAACTAACTAACTAACTAACTAACTAACTTACTAATTAACTAAATAAATAGTTATCTATCTAGTTAACTAACTATCTAGCTAACCAACTAAGTAAGTAACTAGCTAAGTCTTTAAAAAAAAAACAGTCTTAAAAGTCGAGAGGATCGATGTTATTGCCCCGAGTTTTATCCTATATGGCTTGGTCTCTTTCGGCATTATGGCCTGCTGAAAACCTCGCACGAAGCGAGAACCCCAAAACTCCGGCGACGACCCCCAGGAGCCTCCGAGAAAATTGCACTCCTGAACCGAAAGACGTAGCCCGGAATCGAACCACAACCTTCGGAGCTCGAGGCAGTGGCTTGACCACTTCACCACGGAGATTCCCAGACTACTTCGGTAACGAGTTGAACTACATTATCAGCAGTCTTTCACGTCCAATCCCCCTATGAGTCCTAAAGTCATCACATTTCGTACCGTTTACTTTCACCAATGAGTACAGCCTTGGTAGACGAAACGTTTAAAATATATGTATTGATTGACCTGAAATCACGAAGGCAGAACTGGATAGAGCATGTCGCCCACATTCTTTGAGCCCGTTATGAGAAGAGGATGGGCAGGGATAGATCACGACAATAGAACAGGTGAAAGTGAAACTACACAAGAGAAATCTGAGAGAGAAGGACGCCAGCCAGCTTAAAATTTAGATTGGAAGGATCACCTGTGTAGAAATGGTTGCCACTGTGAGAGATAGAAGGATGTTATCAAACTGAAGGCCAATGTTATATTGCTTACTTGTGTTCGCTGGCTGTGAATTCAGCGTGAAGTCCTGTATGTCGGATGAATACATCTGTTGTCCAACATCAGTGGGATGTCATACAGGACTGTGGTTTGAGTGAGTATCCGTTGTCCCATGTCTGGCTTATTGGTGTGCAGACTGGTGGTTCCTCGCTGTGCAGGCAGACACTCTCCGACTTCGGAGGAATCAACGATTCTACTGACTTTAGCCAGGACCCAAAAGGGACCTGTTGCCCAGGACGCTCGACGAGGATGTGTCAATAGGTCTTGGCCAGTATAGAACCTGGCCCTGGTGCCTTGGAAACACCTCTGCGTCCCGCCAATGTTATATGAATATGAAATTTACTACAGAGAAGAAGAGGAGGAGGAAGAAGAAGAAGAAGAAGAAGAAGAAGAAGAAGAAGAAGAAGAAGAAGAAGAAGAAGAAGAAGAAGAAGAAGAAGAAGAAGAAGAAGAAGAGAAGGATGAGGAGGAGGAGGAGAAGGTGGATGAGGAGGTGGAGGAGGAGGACGCGGAGGAGGAGGAGAAGAAGTAGAGAAAGAATTTATTTATATACATACAGCTAAACTAAAAATGTACTTCTCAGCGTCCTTGTTTCGTTCGTTTACAACAAACGCTCCTTCACTTCATCACGCTGCTTCTCCTATTTGAGTTATTGCTAAGCTGTTTGTGTTATTTACGTTACTACACAGACAAAAAAAAAATACAAACAGGAAAACCCTAAAATTAGTTTCAGCAAAGTGAAGAAAGGAAGATTCTGCAAAACCTGGGCGTTTCAGAAGGCGTAACGGGAAGGCAAAATTGAATTTTCAGTTTTAAAAAGCTGTAGTTTATTTTTCACTTGAAATTAAATTGTTTTGTCTGTTTGCAAGTCGAAGTTACATATGTGAAGGTAAATTAAGAGCAAATCTATTTACGTGTGTTTTACTACACCACACTTCGTTATCTTTATTTGTATTTATTTTCAGATTGATTGTGTGCCATTTCATGAAACTACATTGGTCTCAGAGAGAAATTCTACACCCAGAATACGTCTTTTCACATGGACAAAGAAAGATCAGCATGGCCCAATGGATAAGAGCTCTCCTTCTTAAACCTCAGGTGCGCTAATGTCGAAGCAACGGGTTCAACTTCAACACCTGTCATTAGGTCTAAAATATTGACTTCTCAACCTTGACTTGGGGACGTAAATTACAAGTATCTCAGCAGTCGGGTTAGGCTTACCTGATGGCGAGGGACACTGTTAATATGAAAAGCTAATACACTTGCAAAATTTAAGTCCAGTGCACTAGAAGTAGTAACACGTATATAGAATACGCTTGAGATCAAAACGACCGAACGCAATAACAAAACACACACAGTAACTGTTTCTACATTTTGATTTCCGGCTGGGTTGTCACGTGCTTGAACACCCCCCCCCCCTTTCCTCCCTCAAGGCGGTGCATTTTAAAAACAACGATCAGGGCTCACAGACTGATCCAGCCTACAATAGGTACCAGATATATTCTGGGAAGTTAATGCGGCCGGCGTGACTTTGACCACGTAGTCCAGCGAGTGGCAATTGGTCAATACAAATATGGAGATAGCAACATACAACCAATACGGCGCAAGACGTGGAAAGGGACCCTTTATTTTATTTACTTAGGGGGGGGGGGTGTTTCATTCTGCTCGTAGAAACAGACAGAGGCATAATGGGACAGCATTTGTAAAGGGACTAGCCAAACAGTGACCGTAACAACACCGCACGATGAACAGAATAAGAAACAACGGCAGATTACACCATTAAAGAACTCTTATCTGCGGACGATCAAGCACTAATATCAGAAGCAGAATTCAAGTGCACATAAATAGACTAAACGACGCATGTAAGGTGAGCATGACAATTAGCATCAGTAAAACATAGGTAATTACTATAACCATAGAAGAAACAACAACAACATATCTAACAGAAAACCCCCTGAAACAAGTAAAGCGATTCAAGTGCTCAACTCTAATATTATCAAATGGTTCGATGTGCAATGAGGATGATCTGTCGACTAACTAACTAACTAATTATCAAATGGGAAATCAGAAGAAGCGATCTAAAATAGACGCAATTAGACAATTCATCTAATTGGACGCGTGGCATCAATACTAAAGAACAAACAAGTATTAATACATACTAAAAAGCACTCTACAACACAATCTTCGGGCCTGCGTGCCCAATTTGTAACCCTTTTAAAATAAAGTTGAATTAAATTGAATTGAATTATATTGAATCTTCCTACCAACTCGATGCTACCAATGCCAAACCTGGACAATGACAGAAACAGATAAAAGAAAAATGACAACACCAGAAATGAGATTCCTGAGAAGATTACTCAATGTATCAAGAAGAGAGAAAATCAGAAATGAAGGAATCAGGAATAAAATGGAGGTTATAGCAACGCTATATTTCATCAGATCATCAGAAAACAACACGTTAAATGGTTTGGCCATGTAACTAGATTATATATATATATATATATATATATATATATATATATATATATATATATATATATATATATATATATATATATATATATATATATATATGCCGGCTTCGTGGCTTAGAGGTTATGACTTTTCTCCGTAATCTCGTATACTCTCGTCGGTAACGTGATGACGGTTAGAATCAGCAGTGGTTCGAATCGCATCGGTAACTTACGGGGTATGTGAGCCGGCCGCTCAGAAAGCAATGGCAAACTACTGAGCGTAATCTTGCCAAGAAATCAACATACAGCTGAAAGATGCTGGTGTTGACAGCGATGTCCTGTAAAGGATATGCACCAAAAAAAAAAAAAAATATATATATATATATATATATATATATATATATATATATATATATATATATATATATATATATATATATATATATATAAAAAATATAATATAACTTTAAGTGATCCAATTACTTAGCTACGGAGGTAAATAAGAGGAGGTACGTGTAAGAAAACCGTTTGTTCGGATACAAATGTAGGGTACTCTGATACACATGTGAATGTATGAGAACCGATTACTTGAATACAGATGTAAATGTAAGACGACCAATAATTTGGATACAAATGTAATTGTAAATGATTACTAGGATATACTTATAACTGTAAGAGACCAGATTACTTCCAAGTCCTTCGAAGTTGTGGTTTAAATCAATCAATCAATCAGGCGCCGTCTCCACAATGAAGGTTGGCTGCAATGGATCTCTAACACTATATGTCTCTCGTCCTGACTACATTCTGTCATGCTGATGTTCCATCCATTTCTTGATGTTATTTTCCCACTTGTCTCGTTGTCTACCTCTTGCAAGGTTGTCCTCCGCCTTGCCCTCCAATATGGTTTTTATAAGATTATCATGTCTTGTAACATGGCCGACATATGTCACTTGCCTCCTCTTTATTTCTTTCATCATCATCATCTCTCTCTCTCTCTCTCTCTCTCTCTCTCTCTCTCTCTCTCTCTCTCTCTCTCTCTCTCTCTCTCTCTCTCTCTCTCTCTCTCTCTCTCTTCATTCCCATTTCTTATAGAACCTCTGCATTTTTTTTTTTTTTTTTAAATATGACATATTCGTCTGTACATCCACATATCCAGGGCATCTATTCGACTTTTTAGTTGCATATTCAATGTTCAGGCTTCCGCGCCATACAGCAGCGTTGAATATAAGAAACATTTGACAATTCTCACTTTTAATGCATTGCTAATCTCTCTAGATGTTAATACTGATTTCATGTCGGTGGAGGCAATTTTGGCCATACCTATTCATTTGGATACAAATGTAAATGTAAATGATTAGCTAGGATACACATATAACTGTAATGAGACCAGATTACTTCAAAGTCCTTCGAAGTTGTGGTTTAAATCAATCAATCCTGGCTATGTTATGGGAAGTGAAAGTGGCCGGCGTGACTTTGAGCACATAGCCCAGCGAGTGGCAATTAGTCAATACAAATATGGGGAAAGCAACATAACCAGTAAGCCGCAAGACATTTGATTATTGCTCGCTGAACTTTAGGCGGCTTGGTGTGCCTTGCCAGCCGAGAAGACCTGATCATTCTGGGCCACAACGATTGGCGGATGTCAATCGTGGCATTCAGGAAAAATTTGAGCTATAGCCTACGATGGGTGACGTTGTGATACTCTAGTGTGATAATTTGGTTGCGTCTAGCGTGTACGCGTGGTCTGGTTAGACACCCGCCTCACACGCCAGTGATCCGGGTTTGATCCCGGGTCCAGTCAAGGATATGCACTACTGATGAGCTCAAACGAGAGCGTCCATATTGACGTGGACAAGGCCTTAGGTTCGTACCGGAATATGATCAACATTGCCAGTTGTGGGCTGCGCTCAGTATTTAAATTTCAAACCCCGGAAAAAATCCATATACATCAATTCGATTATTGTTCGCTGGACTTTAGGCGGATTGGTAGGTCTTGCCCGTCGAAAAGACCTGATCATTTGGGGCCACATCGATTGATGGATGTCAATCGCGGCGATCGGGCAAATTTTGAGCTATAGCCTACGATGGGTGACGTTGCGATATTCTAGTGTGGTAATTTAGTTGCGTCTAGCATCTGCCGCGTGGTCTAGTGGTTACACACTCACCTCAAATGCCAGCGATCTGGGTTTGATCTCTGGTCCTGTCAAGGATATGCACTACTGATGAACTCAAACAAGAGCGAAACTCGAGTCTAGTGCTTTCATATTGGCATGGACGAGGCCTTAGGTTCGCACCGAAATATGATCAGATCAGCGTTGCCAGCAGTAGATTGTGCTCAATATTTACAACTTCCTATTCTCTTTTTGATTTCTATTTCACGTCAGTCATCATCGGTTATTATATGGCCAAGATAGGAGAAACTTGTTACTTGTGCTAGTATCTCCCCGTTTACTGTGAGGTTCATTGATGACCTTTCCTTTCCACTGCTAATTATCATAGTTTTCGTGTTTGAATGTTAATATCTAAGCCGCATTCTGCACTATGCCTGTTTACTTGTTCCACTAAGTCGCGTAACTCTTGCTCTCTTTCTGCTCGTAACACCGTGTCGTCAGCATCCCTACGATTGTTTATGATTCTTCCATTGGTATTAAGTCCTGGCAGTTTAACTTGTTTAAACATTCTTTCTGTGCATAGATTGATGAGGCTTGGGGACAGCACACATTCATGCAGTACTCCTCTTTTTATCTCTATAGGCGAAGAATACCTATTTCCGCATCTAATAGACGCCACTTGTTCCAAGTACAAGTTACTAATAAGTGTGATGTCCTTTCCGTCTACTCCTATATCTTGAAGGCACGTAATTAGTCGTTCATGTTGTACTCTATCAAAAGCTTTCTTGTAGTCTATGAAACAAGCATATATACTTTTTGAACTTCTATATATGTTTCAATTAACATCCTCAAACAGATAATTGCTTCTCTGGTGCCGCTGTTTTTGCGGAACCCAAATTGTTCTTCAGCTACTTCCTTATCTATTTTATTTTGAATTCTTTCTTGTATGACCTTGAGTAATATCTTAGTTATGTTGCTCATTAAGCTACTAGTTCTGTAATCCTCACAATCAACAAGTCTTGGCTTCTTGTGTAGTGTGATGAAAAATAGATGTTTTCAAGTCCTTGGGGATTTACACAGTGTTATATATATATATATATATATATATATATATATATATATATATATATATATATATATATATATATATATATATATATATATATATATATATATATATATATATACATATACATAATTCTATGATAGTACCAATGCCAAAGCTGGATAAGGATGTTATCATCTCTGTTGTTATCTTTTCAGGACCTGCAGCCTTTCCTTCTTTCATCTTTTCAATAGTCTTCTCTACTTCAGCCTTTAACATGCTTGGTCCATCTTGAGTATTATACAATGTTAGGTTTATTGACCCTGCCTTACCAGAATAGCTCTTCTGTGTAGTCTGTCCATCTTTTTTTTTATTGTGTCAGTGTTACCAATTATAATTTCTTCATATTTTCCTCTGATACAACCGTTTACTATTATATTATTTTTCTTCTTTGTAAATCGTTTATATGTTCACGTAGTTCTTTCGATTTGTGTTTTATTTCCAGATCCTCTATTTCTTTGCATTTTTTCTGCAACCGTTCTTCTTTGGCGACTCTGCACATGTGACGTATTTCTCTATCTATTAATATATACTCTGAAGTGTTCTTTGCTTTCTTTATTTCAGTCATTTTGCTCAAGATTTCGTTGTGTTCGTGTTGTTCCATAGATAGAGAGATGTTGTTATGCACCATGTTCATTACAGCATGGAACGATGTTGCTTGTAGCTCGTCTGTGGTGATAATTAATGTATCGTCGACATAACGACGGTAGAAGACCAGGTTGTTAATATCTGAGGATCTCTTTTCGTCTAAATTTGCCACGAAGATGTCCGGTAGAATAGGATTAAGAGGTCCCCATTGCCGCTCCGTCGATTTGGCGGTATGACTTATTCAGAAAATTGCATTTTATATTGGCAGTGCATAGTAATAGTAGCCTCTCCAAAATAGATGTTGGTATACCTAATCTTAGTTGTTTGTTTCTAATGCGTTCACTTATTATTTTCTCTGTCTCATCTAATGGAACGTTGGTGAATAGGAGGCTATATCCATGGATGCCATGTGTTTATTATTTATGTCCATAGTATCCAATAATTCCATCAGTTCGAATGTATCTCTGAGTATTTTTGGATCGAAGGACTGTCGTACTGGCTTTAAAATTTCAGCTAGCCATCTCGCCATCCGGTGTTGTGCAGAGTTAACCATGGACAGGATCGGTCTTAGCGGGATTGCGGGCTTGTGAAGCTTGGGTAGACCGTACATTTGAGGAGTTTGGGAGCCACATGGTGTGAGAATTTTGCAGTGGCCTCACTGATGAGTCCCGCATTCACAAGTGACTGAACCTCTTGTCTCATTTTTGCATCCATGTCCTCCGACTTGTTTACTGTTTGATCTAACCTGAATTTAGATTCATCCGATAATATCGCTTCATTTTACACTGGTGGTCTGACATCAATAATGCACCACTTCCTTTGTCTTGTTTCAGTAATACAAGTGTTTATAAAAATACATTATCGCTTCCATTTTACTCTGGTAGTCTGACATGTCCATCAATACTACACACATAAAGGTTGTTATCACTTGTAAGGTAATTATGAATTGACAAACAAAGATTATGATAACTTTAAGGTAATAAATAGTTGACAAACAAAACTTGTAAGCACACAGTGTTTTGATTGTACATGAAGAACTTGTGGAACAGTTATAGACTACCGTGTTAACGATCTGTGGCGAAGAACATAGAATGCAATTCGTAATCCCGCATACCGCGTTCGAAATACAGCTGGGTGTGATTTGGAAGCAGACCACCTTACGTTGGTTTCCATACAATGGTATGAGTGTCGATCATTCAGAAAGCTTGAATGGACGAGTGACGTCTTCAGACGTTTCGTAAAAGTCTTTAATGGACTACTGACGTCTTCAGAAGCTTCATTCAAGTCTTGAATGGACGAATGACGTCTTCAGAAGCTTAGTACAAGTCTTGAATGGACTACTGACGTCTTCGGAAGCCTCGTTAAAGTCTTGAATGGACGAGTGACGTCTTCAGAAGCCTCATTCAAATGTTGAGTGGACGAGTGCCGTCTTCAGAAGCTTCGTAAAGTCTTGAATGGACTAGTGCCATCTTCATAAGCCTAGTTCAAGTATTGAATGCACTAGGATCGTCTTCAGAAGCTTCGTACAAGTCTTGAATGGATAGTGACGTCTTCAGAAGCCTCGATCAAGTCTTGGGGAGCCGTGGTAGCACAGTGGCTAGCACACTTTCCTGCCGGACCTGTGGTCATGCGTTCGAATCTCCACTGAGGTGGACTGGCTTTATATGGCTTTATACATTGATCTGGGTTCACAGGTCGACCCAGCCTAGTGTAGGTACCAGCACATGTGATGGGAAGTAAATTGCATCCAGCATGATATTGACTACATCACACATCACACATCACACATCACACATCACACATCACACATCTAGCATTGCTTGGTCTACAAACACCTGTGGTTAGCACCATTTGTGCAATTTGCATTAAGGCGTGTAAGAGTTGTTTTACTTAGTTTCTTACGTGCTTACTTACTTTCTACTTAATGACTGATTGACTGACATGCTTACTTACTTACTTACTTACTTAGTTACTTACTTACTTACTTACTTACTTAGTTACTTACTTACTTATTTACTTACTTACTTACTTACTTACCTACTTACTTAGTTACTTATTTACTTACTTACTTACTTAGTTACTTACTTACTTACTTACTTACTTACTTACTTACTTAGTTACTTACTTGCTTACTTACTTACTTACTTAATTACTTACTTAACGACATCTTTACTCACTTGCTTACTGTCTTACTGACTTACGGAAGTGATTACTTACTTATTTTCTAACTGACTTACTGATTGATTTAATAACGTGCTTTATTATTTTCTTGCTTACTTATTGAATGAGTTACTGACGTGCTTTAATATTTTCTTGCTTACTGAGTGACTGACTTACTGACGTGCATGCTTACTTCCTTGCTTATTACTGACTGACTGATTGAATTGCCGACTAACTTACATGCTTGCCGACTAACTTACTTGCTTTCTTACTTGCTAACGTATTTACTGACTGTATTACTGAAGTGCTTACTTGCTTATTTACATGCAAACATATTAAATTACTGACCTACTCTCTTACTTTCTAACTTACTTATTTTCTTAATTACTTACTTAATTATTTACTCTCTAACTTACGTAATTGCTTTCTAATTTACTTACTTACCCACTGACTTACTGACTGATAGACTGACTGACTGACACAAGTATTACAGATTTAGAACCACTTCTGTGCACCATTTTTATTTCTGGAACAATCTCGAAAGTCTTAATGTACCCTCCTCGCGCAATCAGACGAGCATGACGTCATAGTTTATAGCACGTGAAATTTAATACATCATACCTGGATCTAAATATAGATTACATTTCGTATGTTGAGTAGTGTCTTCCAGGCTAACCCTAGGGATTCACCACATCCTACCATTGAGTACGCTTAACACATGTTGTATGTCTGCGGTCGCAAGCATACCTCTTGAACTTCATGCCTTCCGAATTTCAAAAAAAAAAAAATTAAATAGTTTATTCTAAATGTCTGTTTATAGTACGCTAGTTGAAGCGGTGGGTGTTTCGGTTCCAGTATTCGCGAAGCCCAGAGAATGAACCAGCATACAGCGTGTGTTTACGTTTTAATCCCAAGAAAATGAACAATCACACATTTTGGACCTGTCTTTTAAACCACATATTCATTAATTCGGGAGGAGATCACCACGAGAGGGGAGTGGGAATTTTAGTAAAAAGAAATTTAGAGAAAAATATTAGTGGCTTCTGGGCTCATAATGATTGGATTAATAACTACGATCCATGGCGGTGGCGAGTGTGGCTGGTAAGGCATATAGGAATTATATAAGCATATAGAAAATATAATTGTTTGTAACACATTTTTCCAACATAACCCTAGGAAATGGTATACGTGGAAAAGCCCTGGAGATAGAACGAGAAACCAAATTGACTACATTATGATTATAAATATATTCAAAAACACTGTTAAAAATGCCAAAACATATCTTGGTGCTGATATCAACTGTGACCACCTCAAATTGTTATATTGGCAATTAAACAACCAGACATAAGTCAACTATAACTGGTTGAAGTAACAAAATAAATATGATAGTCTAATCGTTGAAAGTATGGAACGATATGGACGTGAACATCCTGAGGATACAATTAATACAAAATGGGAATGTGTAAAAACCAGTATACAGATTGCAAATACCACCTTGCCAGTGAAGATAAATTAGAAAAAAAAACAATTATGGAGAACCGATGAAATCTTGAGCAAAATGACTTAAATAAAGAAAGCAAAGAACACTCCAGAGTATATTAATAGATAGAAAAATACGTCACATGTGCAGACGTTGCCAAAGAATTGGTTGCAGAAAAAAATGCAAAGAAATAGAGGATCTGGAAATAAAACACAAATCGAAAGAACTACATGAACATATGAAAGATTTACAAAGAAGAAAAATAATATAATAGTAAACGGTTGTATCAGAGGAAAATATGGAGAAATTATAATTGATAACACTGGCACAATTAAAAAAAAGATGGACAGAAGTACACAGAAGAGCTATTCTGGTAAGGCAGGGTTCCTGGATATCCTAAAGAGACGTAGAGCAGACGGCACATTTCAAAGATAGGTGTACCGTAAAGACACATGGACTGGCCAATACTTAAATTTTCATAGCTTCGCACCTGTCCAGTACAAACGGGGCTTAGTATGGACCCTGTGTGACTGTGCTAGGAAGATATGCACCCAGGACACACTGACAGCGGAAATTGAAACTCTGAAGAATGTCTTACACCTGAATGGATCCTCCACAGGATTTATAAAGCGCCACTGCCAACAGCCGAAACCAAAACCCGACGTAACTACAGTCCCTAAGCTCAAGGTATTTATCCAGCAAATCTTTCGTGGGGATGGCGTAATGCAACGTTTATAGGACCGGCTCATTATAGCAGTCGGCTGAACATTCTGTGCTGCAACTCTAGTTATTAGGTACAGAATCACACCTATTCCCACCCAGCAGTAAAAGAATCTACTCCTCTGTACGCCACATCCAATTGCATTTACCAATTCACATGCATCTGCGAGTCTACCTACATCGGCAGAACAGAGTGGCAGCTACACAGCAGGGTTGTTGAAGACATACCAAACTGGATTGACAAGATATTACACACAGACGATGAGATCATGGGAAGGCTGACACACCACAATTATAAACTTCCGGCGTCGTCCATTGCACGTCATGTCTTGGAAACCTATCATGGAATTGATAGAGACAGCGCTTTTCGCGTGTTGTTTCATAAACAAAATAGTCGTTTGTTAAAGTTTGCAGAAGCCCTAATAATTCATCTACACATGCCAATTTTGTGCAAACAGAAAAGACATGGTAGTCAATTTAAAATTACCATGGTAAACAACTGATATTACTGTGCGAACATGTGTATATTTACGCTTTAACGATGTATCTAGTTATTTTACTCTACGTTGTATGACTTCTGCTATATGTACCCGACGAGATGCAGCGAAATATGCCAGGCAATAAATCGTACAATTTATGGTTTGTGTCTTCGTTATTCAAATTCACTACGGGAAAACATTGTTTTGATTTAACCTTAAAATAATAACAACTGTTATTTGTTAACTCAGTATTAACTTAACGTAATAACAACCGTTGTTTGTCAACTCATTATTACCTTAAAGTGATAACAACCTTTGTGTGTCAACTCATTATTTTCTTAAAGTGATAACAACCTTTGTTTATCAACTCATTATTATCTTAAAGTGATAACAATCTTTGTTTGTCAACTCATTGTTACCTTTAAGTGATAGTAACCTTTCTTTGTCAACTCATTATTACCTTAAAGTAATAACAACCTCAGCTTGTCAATTCATTGTTTCTTTTAAAGTTTCATATCCCCTTCAGGACGTTGCATTCAACACCAGCATTTTACTAACGTTATTGATGTCTTGGCAAGTGTTTTACCTTCAGTATTTTTCCATTGTTTCTAAACGACCGGCTCCCATACCAACACGTTAAAACCAGCGCAACACGGTCAGCTGCCTAATCAGTCACCGCTGTGTTTCGAGCGCGGGTAAGCGGCATTACGAATCTCGTCAGCAAAGTCATCGCCACGGAGGCCGGCTATTTTATTTTTAATCAAGTCTATCAAGTCTTGAATCCATTGTTACCTTAAAGTATTAACAATCTTTGTTTGTCAACTCATTACTACCTTACTTTGATAATTATCTTCACCAGAGAGACATACATCTGTGAGAGAAAGAATGAAACTAGCATTCAGTTTTATCTTATTGTGGTAACTGTCTTTGCCAGCGAGAATAAAATCTGTCACAAACAGAAGGATACTAGAAGTCTATGTCATATTACTGTGACAATTATCTTTACCAGTGTGAGTTAAATCGGTTAGAGTGGAGTTGAAAGTAAGTTGATTATAGTAGGCTAACTGATCTTGTACCAATCAACTCGTTATACGTTTAACTCCTTGCGTTCCATTGATTATTCTGCTTTAATTATTACGAGTACTTTAACCCCAATCTTCCCGTACAGTTGTTGCATTATTACATATACCTCTTCCACAAGTAACACTTATCTGAGCATGAAAGGAGCACACCAGTCTCCTGGCTAGGGATTTTATTCCACGTCAGAGTTCTATAATTCATAAACAGAGACTATCCATCCACAGTGTGTGTCCCTCGTACTGACTCGTACTGGGAGCGAGTATTTGTGGACGGGATCCTTACCAAACTGTTTCTTGTCGTCCTGATTATAGTTCGCTAATGTGTCCTTTATAATCACATATGACATCAGACAAAAAGTACATGCAAAAATATAATCTTTATTTATATATATATATATATATATATATATATATATATATATATATATATATATATATATATATATATATATATATATATATATATATATATATATATATATATATATATATATATATTCCATTGGCACCTTGCCGTCTTGACAGACGATAGTTTGTGCTCTAAAAAGGCATAATAACTTTTAACTATGGCGGTAGCGAGTGTGACTGATAAGGCCAATTTGCGCTGTAAATGTCCGTTCACAGTGGGTGCATGTGAACACGTGGTCATTTCCACCATCATGCACCATCTTACGTCTCAAACGCTTGGTGTGTGACTTTTCTGCAATAATTTTCTCCTTTGACTTTATTCCATTTCTGATATTTGCCCTCCATGCAACACGTTCAGCGGCGACTTGCTCCCAATGTGCATTATCAATGCCTGTATCAATCATGTCCCGCTTACACACATCTTTGTATCGTAGTAGAGGCCGACCCTGAGATCTCTTACCCATCTGTAATTCACCAAAAAAGATATCCTTTGGTATTCTACCATCATCCATCCTCCTAAGATGTCCTATCCATCTAAGTCTACGAAGACTGAGCATGGAATAAACTGTCACACAACCTGATCTTTCCAATACTTCAGTATTTGTGATTTTGTCTTGCCACTTAATACCAAGAATTCTTCGCAGACACCGCATATGAAAGCTGTTTAAATTGTTCTCTTGGTGTGAGTAAGTTGTCCAGGTTTCACTGCCATAGAGAAGAGTACTAAGGACACAGGCTTGATAGACAAGGACTTTTGTTTTGGCAGTAAGCTTCCTGTTCTCCCAGACTCTTTTTCTTAACCTGTTCATTGTTGTTGCTGCCTTACCAATCCGGATGTTGATTTCCTGATCTAGGGATAATTTGCTATTTACCACTGATCCTAGATATGTAAAATGGTCTACTATCTCTAGTTCGGCGTCGTCAATAAAGATTGATGGTACCCCATGTGCACCTTGTGACATAATCTGTGTCTTCTTTTTGCTAATTGTTAAACCAAATTCAGAACAAGCATTGGAGAATGCAGATAGTAGACATTGCAATTCTTCCTCAGAGTGGGTCGTAACTGCAGCATCATCTGCAAAAAGCAACTCTCTGATCAGTACCCTCCTAATTTTGGTCTTAGCCTTCAATCTCTGAGCATTGTAGAGGCCGCCATCTGAGCGTGAGTGAATGTATATACCACCATCCTGATCACGAAATGCATATTTCAGTAGAAGTGAAAAGTATATTCCAAAGAGGGTGGGAGCTAGTACACAACCTTGCTTAACTCCACTCTTGATTTCAAATTCTTCAGAAGTTGCACCATCAAACTTGATTATACCCTTCATGCCTGTGTGGAACGATTCCACAATGGACAGAAGAGTTGGTGGGCAGCCAATCTTCTTTAGTGCCTTGAACAGACCCTCACGACTGACCAAATCAAATGCCTTTGTGAGGTCGATGAAGGCAATAAACAGTGGTTGATTCTGTTCACGGCATTTTTCTTGCATTTGTCGCAATGAGAATATCATATCAGTGGTAGACCGGTTCTGTCGAAAGCCACACTGTGATTCGGGGTAGACTTGATCTCCTAGGACTTGAAGTCTGCGCAGAACAATTCTGGCAAATACTTTTCCAACAATACACAGAAGTGAGATACCCCTATAGTTGTTACAGTCGCTCCGATCACCCTTGTTCTTGTACAGCGTTATGATGTTTGAATCTTTGAAATCCTGTGGGACTTGTCCTTCACGCCAGCATAGCTCTATTAGCTGGTGGATCTGTAGAGTGAGTGTGTCTTGCCCACTCCTGATAACCTCTATTGGAATCCCATCCTTACCTGGAGCCTTGCCAGATGCAAGTTCATTTATAGCACACTTAACTTCTGTTATGGTGGGAAGTGTGTCCAGGTGGTCAAGAGTTGGCAGAGCCTCTATGGCGTTAAGGGCATCATCCGCTAGTTTGGTCTCACTTGAGTAAAGCTCCAAATAGTGCTCTACCCATCTGTCCATCTGCTGTTTCTTATCAGTGATGATTTCTCCAGTCAAGGTTTTCAATGGTGCACTTCTTTTGATCACTGGACCACAGGCTTTCTTTATTCCTTCATACATGCTTCTTATGTCTCCCTTATCACTTGCGATTTGAATGGACTCACATAACTTGATCCAATAATCATTTGCACACTGCCTGGCAGCCTTTTGCACATCCTTCCTAGCTTGCCTAAGCTCACTCAGAGTGTTACGCGTTGGTCTTTCCTTGTTTCTTAAGAGAGCTTTCTTCTTCTTATCAATCAAGGGCTGCAGAGTCTCGCTGTTGGCCGCAAACCAGTCCTGCCTCTTATGATCCACAGTGCCGTAAACCCCTACGGCAGTTTTATAAAGAGTTTCCTTAATTTGACCCCACTTTTCATTTACTGTACAATTTTCTGGTGTATCAGTGAAAGCGTCTTCAAGTTGCTGTTGAAACTGAAAGCACTTTTCAGGATCATGAGTGTTAATAATATTAATCCTGGGGCTAGATTTGTGTTTAGCTGTGTAGATTCTCTTTGGTCTCAGTCTAACTCTTGCAACAACCAAAGAATGATCTGTATCACAGTCAGCACTGTGGTAACTACGAGTCAATGATATATGGTTCAGATGTTGTCTCCGTGTGATGATGAAGTCCAGCTGGTGCCAATGGCCGGATCTTGGATGTTTCCATGTGACCTTATGCATCTCTTTTGTTTTAAAAAAAGAGTTTGTAATACATAGGTCATTACTGGTGCAATGCTCCAGCAGCCTTTGCCCATTTTCATTCATGCGACCGATGTTGTATTTTCCAAGGGACACTGGCCATGAACTCGAGTCCTTGCCCACACGAGCATTGAAATCACCGAGCATATAAATGTAGTCAGATTTTGGAACTGCCTTGATCACGGAGTCTAACTCCTCATAGAACAAATCCTTCACATCATCAGAGGAATCGAGTGTCGGTGCATATGCAGTAATAATGGTGGCAAACCCACAAGAGGTTGCCAAGCGCAGGGATAATAGTCTTTCATTTCCTCCTGCTGGAATTTCAATCATTCCCAGTAGCGAATTCTTCACTGCAAAGCCCACACCGTGTTGCCTTTTTTCTGCCTGCCCTCTACCCTTCCAGAAAAAGGTGTAGTTGTTTTCCCTGAGTGACCCTTCCTCAGCGAGGCGAGTCTCCTGCAGGCCAGCAATATCAATGTTAAGACGATTGAGTTCGGCATCAATCACAGCCGTTTTTCTCACATCGTCAATATTGGTCAAGTCAGTGGAAAATCCTGGACACATGGTTCTCACGTTCCAGGTTGCAAGCCGTAGCTTGAGGTTTCTATTTTTATTTTTGTTTGTACCTGGTGCATTGGTTTTACAGCCTGCGATTAAGATTTTGTCCTAGCCCCAAGCACCCATTGAAGCAGGCAGGCTGTGGCGGATCAGCACCCAATTGGCTGGGGGCTGCCCAGCTTGAGGCGGGCGGTAGCTGATCAGTGACACCTATAGGTGTCTCCCACCGTCAGAGGCAACGCGTGGCGCCCCATGTCTACGCCAACTGACAAGGACTTATAACCCGTAACAGTTGCCTCTCGCTTTGATTCCGAGACCAGTTAAAGACCAGGGATGGAGTTATTGCCTCTCCATAGCACAAAGCCTGGGCTGAAATATAGAGATCATGTGTTGCCCATGCAGCATGATCCCTCTCTCGGCCTGCCTAGTTCACTCCAGAGGAAAGGTAACACCCCTACATCTGGAACAAGACAAGCTGCAGAAGCTGCCGGATCAGCAAAGCAATGCTCTAACTGTCCGCCTGTCGGAGCTTCGATCCTAGACCAGTCGCCAACCAAGGCTTAGGGCCTGGTCTGCCCTGACATGACAATTTTGTCTTAGGTTGCATTTCCTCGCACTAGGGTAAGGCTTGTACCCTCCCAATTGCGCTCTTCCGCCCGAAGCCGTTGGCACAATGTGGGGTGTCGGGTTTGGTAAGCGCCGCCCAACGTTCGGCGCTAACAGAAACCAGGTAGTAAAAATATATATATATATATTTATTAGGGCTGCGGAAGTTAACGATTAATTAGTCGATTAATCGTTAATTCTTTTTAACGATTTTCTTTTTTTTAACGATTAATCGAAAACTTTTCTCTCATCACTTATACAAATGAACCGGATGTTGAACAATTGTCGGACATTTTAAACATAGTGCTGCAAACACAACCGAGTAGCAAAATTGTACTGAGTCACCATTGTGTAAGCTGCAGCAAGATGTACCAACAAGATGAAACAGTATGTTTATTATGCTACAGAGTCTTCTACAGGTCAGAGAAGCATTAACTGTCTACATTTCATATGAAAAGAAGTAATACAAAGGTCCAAAACTGTCAGGTTCAGATTGGGAGAAGATTTCGAAATATGTCAAAGTTTTGGACTTATTCTGTCAGACCACGGTCCTGCTTGGCGGCCAAGATTTTGTTTCATGTAGCTGTGTATTGCCACTTCTATCATCGTTGACAAAGCATATGACTGTACACGATGATGATCCGGGCTACATAGCTAAATTTAAGGCAGCGTGTATTAATGACTTCAGTGAACGTGTAGCTAATATGATAAGTATTGAAATACTACAGATTGCAACACCACTTATTCCACGCTACAAATACCTGAAGTGTTTGTCAAAAGATGCAAAAGAACGAACTTGGTCACGTACTGAACAACAAATAGCAGTTAATGTTCATGATGAGCAGATGGAGACTGCTGCAACTAATGATACTGACATTGACAATGAAACTATATGTAAACCAAATGAAGAGAGTATTAAGCTAATTGAGTCTGAAATAAATAAGAAAGTTGCTGAATCGGTTGACCCTTTACAATAGTGGAAACTTAATGAACATCGTTATCCAAAATTGGCATTCCTTGCCAAGACCATTCTGTGCATACCGGCTACCTCAGTTCCATGTGAACGATTGTTCAGCTCTGCTGAGTTATATTGTTAATAAGACGCGCTCGTCACTTGAAGCAAATACTGTCAACATACTCGCCTGTTTGCATAGTTGGTTATTAGATGACATATGAACAAGACAATCCAGTTTTATTTCGATTTTTGACAAATACGACTATAATGTGCTGTATATGACTATAAATGTTTTGCTTTAATCGAAATTAACGATTAATTAATCGTTAATGTTTCAAAAGTTAATTATTAAATTTAAATTAATCGGTCGCAGCCCTTATATATATATATATATATATATATATATATATATATATATATATATATTTAAGAGAGAGAGAGAGAGAGAGAGAGGAGAGAGAGAGAGGAAGGATGGAGAGATTGAGTAGAAAAGAGAGAGAGAGATTAGAGGCACGTGAAGAGATGTAGAGAGAGAGATAGGGAGAGAGAGAGAGAATAGAGAACGAGACATGAGAAACGAGCACAGAGAGAGAGAGAGAGATTATCAACGATACATGAGAAACGCCACACTTCCAATGAATCATTGGTACTGCCTAAAGGTTGTAAAGCTTTCAGCCTAACATATACTAGATAACAGCATAACGAGGTGGATTATGCAGCCCCCTGCATCTCTCCTTCTCTTCCCAGGTGAGTATTACGAGGCCTCAGGACTGCACTGGCTGGTAAGAATGTCATCCTGCAACTACTAATTATTCAGCCCTACTCCGCAGTTGAGGCCAGTGACAAATAAACCCCCCACAGACTTGCCTCAATTACAAACATACAAACTGTCCACAGATTGTATGGTAAAACGAGACTAGAAAAAGAGAAAGTAACTAAATAAACCATTCAACTTGTAGGCAATTTAATTGGTAATTGTATTATATTACCTGAAGCTACTTTCACTACGCCTGTCGAGATGATGCCCAAGCAAAATATGATAATAACTGGAATTGGCCTACTATCAAGCAGCTCTTGTAGCGATCCTTACAGAAACGTATGGTAGAAGGTATCGACTGTTAAGTACCCAGTTCACACAAGTTTCACAATTATCTAGACAGTTGCAAATGTGATTTCTTGTTCACTATCAAACTGTTACTCAAAGTTGTCAGACTTGCTGCGAGTTTTCTTTTCGAAAAGTGTATGCTTCACACTTGGAAAATATCGGATGGATTTACGATAAAATCAATGCCTCGTAATCGAATTCGAATAATTCCAGTTGAAAAAATACGGCGCCTTGTTAATAGTACACTTCTCGGTTACTAAAGATTGGCAATGGGTAAAATGAAGTTAAGTTCACACGTTCTAGTAATAACATAAAATACAAAATGAAGCAGTGACACACGCACATATAAAGACACAGTTATCAACTGACTACGTCCATCAGATCTTAGAGACTTTCTGGGCGCCAAAGGAAAGCGTGGAAGGTTATATAGTCTATAGCCTGGTGCACCAGAATGAGGGCGAGTCGTAAATTGCCTAGATAAAGCAATAGTGGATACCACTGGGGCAGTCTGAGAAAGTATTGCCCACGTCACCACGTGAGCTATTGTATTTCCCCGGCCTACTTTTGTGATGCGGTGCATTTTGTACGAAGAGGTGCAAATAACCACGGCACATATGTGTATATACGTCATCAATGTTATCGCAAACAGAATGTCGCACTCTTATTTGACAATATTTTGTTTATCGGTGTGAGGAAATGTTAGTTATTGTGCTTATAGATGGATTTGTTCTGCGACAATATCTGTGTGTGTGTGGCTTTATGTTGTCATAGTTGCAGTCAGTCACGAATGCGTGGGAGAAAGATATTCAATCACCACGGCGAGTAGTGGGTTGATGATCTGAAGGTCGCTGACGACACTGAATTTCTGAACTAAACAAACAATCTTACGTACAATAATTTAAACACATGTGATGAAGGTCACAACAAAGAGGTCTACAAATTTATAGCGGACAGACAAAGATAATGAAATAAATCAAGCAAATGACAAACTGATTTTACTTGGTAAAACCACACTTCAAGAGGTAAACGGAGTCATACACATACTCAGGTAGCAATGGAGACACACATGGGCAACTAGATTAAGGTATTATAATAAGACTACAAAAGACAATTCAAGGTTTCATAAGACTGGAAAACAGTGGGGAAGTCAAAATAAATTACATCTAACACTAATCTTAGAAAATTTAGCTTCAACTCACTGATGCTCTATATATCAGACACATGCAAACAGACTAAACTACTTATAATAAACTACAAGCATTCATTATGTAGTGACTGCAGGATAAAGGGACTAAAATGACATAACAGAATCACAAATGTGGAGCTCATGGAGAGACCTATGAAAATCACATTGAATAAAACTGTGAGGTAGACAGGTTGGCGCTGAATAGGACGCATGAAGAAAACCTCTTAATAGTATAACTAGACAGTTCTTTCTCTGGAGCAAATACGGCAACGAGGAATTAGAGGCAAAAGTGGGAAATTTCCGCAGCTGTAAGAGATAGCAAAGGATAGAAGGACTAAAGGTGAGTCGCTTGAGAGGTTATGTTCTATTTAAGATATAACAGGTAAGACAAGAAGAAACATCGAGTACAGGAACCACTGGAATTATTACACACTAACACTATTCACCATTTTCGTTTAAAAATCTTCAACGACAAAGTGAAACAAATGAATTATATTAACTGCAGCGACCTCTGAAAGTCGAAGTGGGTTCGCCTGATGGCGAGAGGACACTGTTAATAGGGAAAGCTAATCCACACGCAACAATGCAGTCCATCACTACTAGAAGTAGTGTATGTGCGGACTACGCTTGAGTCCAAAGCAGAGCGAGGGCAAACAAAATATTAACTGCAGAAATGTGGTGTTAATGTAACAAGATATTAACTGCAGTAATGTGGTGTTAATGTAACAAAATATTAACTGCAGCAATGTGGTGTTAATGTAACAAAATATTAACTGCAGCAATGTGGTGTTAATGTAACAAAATATTAACTGCAGCAATGTGGTGTTAATGTAACAAAATATTAACTGCAGCAATGTGGTGTTAATGTAACAAGAACTTTCCCACGCCATGAGGCGTACGTGGTATATGGCAAGTAAAGTAATGACATATCTCTCCACCCCCCCCACACACACACACATCACATGTGGCTTACACGGTTTGTGGTAAGTAAAATAATGGACCCTTCCCCCCCCCTCCCCCCCCACCCCCCCCCCCCACCGCATGAGGCGTACGTGGTATATGGCAAGTTAAGTAATGGACATCCCCCCCACACACACACACAAACACACATACACACACACACCATGTGGCTTACACGGTATGTGGTAAGTAAAGTAATGGACCCTCCCCCCCCCCCCCCCCCCCACCGCATGAGGCGTACGTGGTATAAGGCAAGTTAAGTAATGTACATCTCCCCCCCCCCACACACACACACACACCATGTGGCTTACACGGTTTGTGGTAAGTAAAGTAATAGATTTCCCCCCCCCCTCCCCACGGCATGAGGCGTACATGATATATGGCAAGTAAAGTAATGGAACCTCCCCAACGGCATGAGGCCTACATGGTATGTGGTAAGTAAAGTAAATGTCATAGACGAGTTCTAAGAATATCTTGGGTAAAGAAAAGAACAAATGCATCCATACTTCGAGAGCTGAATGTTGAAAACGGTTGGCTATTCAAGACGAAAATTGAAAATTGAAATATTTTGGTCACTTAAAACGCCACGAAAGTTTGGAAAGAATAATGGAGGGGTATATGCCTGGGAATAGAGGAAGAGGAAGGCCAAGGAGAAGATGGGTGTAGGATGTGGCGGATGATCTCCAGATGGGTGTATCGGACGCTTGCTTATGATCGAGAAATTTTCCGGAAGGTTGTTATGGGAGTGAGGTTCTGCAAAGGACATGCTACTGACTGAATGAAAGAAAAGGACCCTCTCCAGGCCTTGGAGCTAGCGCCATACTTTTGTAGACCACTCGGCACTGGATGACTGACGTGCTCTATATGAGGGCAGCAGTCGTCACTTCCAACAACATTTACTGGCACCTATTTCAGGCTGGGTCGTTTTGGGAGCCCAAGTCGATGTTTCTTGTATATGATCGTCCTCTGTGAGGATTTGAGCACAGGCCCTATAATGTTGGCAAGTAGGCAGTGCTAGTTTCTACGCTACAGTGGCTCCCAGGTGTAGTGTTGGACAACGGTTACACGCATGTGGTTTGTTATTTGAGGAAAGCGTGCTGTTAAGATGTAACGTTATTTCGGCAAAGCCATCCCATATCTGCAGATTCACAATCAATACTTTCATGAATACATGTCTGGCAAAATACAGAGGCCTTCATATTTAGCAAAATATAACAACACGTAACAACGAAGGTAAGAGATTTTAAAAAAAAAAATACTGCATTGTGTCAGCGTGGCATTCTAGGAAACGCGCCAAACCCATATTTCCCTGACCAAATTTCAGCAGATGGCTGATATGGCTAGTATGTCATTGATTGGCTACCTTTAAGAACATTGTGGGCTACCCTTTTTACAATGCCGAATCAATCTCAGAGCTGATTGGCTATGAAGCAAGCATTGTTCTAGGGAAATTTTATTCCAGGACACTAAATCCGCCGGTCTGTGCATTATCCACGACACTATCATGGCTGCCATATGTTCCACATTGCCCAATTATTTTCCTATTTCTTATATTGGTGTTAATTGGTGTATGTATGCCACTTATCATTTTGGTGGTCCCAAGGATGCCACATTGTTCTAAATTCCCTTGTGCCAACGGCCACTATCGGGAATTTGGGTGTGTGAAGATGTATGCTGTCACCAGAATGCCCGGCTGTGAGGAAATATGAGATGGTTATAGTATGGCCCAGATAAAGGAACACAACAGTCCCTGGCAAGAAGGCACATACTTGCGGCGATAGCTGCATTTTCGTGAATCAACAGGGTTATCTCACGCATGGTGTTGTCCGACTTTAAGGGGGATGAGGCTGAAGAATGTGCACAATCTGAGAGTTGTTGTGTTTGCAAGGAATGTTCATTGTTTGGAAAGTAAACATGCCCACATCGAGCTAGGACTTCTCGACTTATGTTGCTTCAGATCAACGGGCATTTTCAAATAGCACGATCTCCAAAAGTAGAGGTACATAACTGAATGTTATATCTCCTATAGCATTATACAGCTTCCCGTCAATCGTCTTCCAGCTATTGATGACACTGCATCATCATCAGTGTAATTGCATTTCGCACTTGTAATATTGAGTTACGTTATTTGGAGGGCGATTAGGCAGCAGACCGCATTGCGTTGGTTTTTTACGAAATGGTATGGGTGTCGGTCGTTCAGAAGCAATGGCAAATTACTGAATGTAAACTTTCCAAGAGATCACAACATCAAACAATGCTGGTGTTGACTGTGACGTCCTGTAAAGGATATGCAACCAACTTGTTTTAACTATCTGGTTTAGTCTAACTCTCATTGCGTAATTGCGTGGCATCCTGATTTCTGTGGTGCGCCTCCTGCCTGATTTCCCCCGTCTTCAGCACCTTTAATTTAATAGAGCAGACTGTGGTCTTATTCGAGTTTAAATGTGTAGGGAAGCACACACGTGTCTGCTCATGCATGAACATGCATACACATCTGGCGCATTCAAGTTATTTTTCGGCGCCAGAGACTCGCGACCGCCACTTCTCCTGTTAGTTAAAACAAGTCCGCCACGAGAAGGCCCGGAGTTGGACATTTGCTATAGAGGTGGTGAATGCACGAGCCATGGGGTATTTATGAAAGGTTGGGCGCTTCACCCTAACTCTGCGCCCCGGCTACATAACAGCAATAAACTCTATGGACAGCTGAATGAACTAAAAAAGACAATTAAATTCAATACAAGAGACAACATTGCATTTATAGACATATTTCAATCGAACGAAAGAAGAAGAAGTTTAACTCTATGTGCAGGTTAAATTACTTCTTAATATTTTATGTTGTTGCTTTGTGAAGCTTCAAATATCAATAACTTATCAATCTCAAGAGAAACTGGTTTGCTCCACATGGAGTTGCTTGCATCTCTCGAAAAGATGGATGTCATGAGTATATCATGGATGTTCTGCCCAGGACATACGAGTATGTGGGGAAATGAACAGACTTATAAACATGGCAGTTACTACTGCAGGCGGTGAGCTAGATTATGATAAGACCGATGTGATGAAGGTTCTTTGAGATCCAATGGAATGGGGCAGAAAAAACAACACACCAGAAGAGGCTATTTCAGCTGAGGGTAAGCACAGGGTCTGGTAGACACTCAAAACGTTGAGATACACATCCATTTAGATTGCCACTGGAACGATTAGGCTGATGAACTCTTCGTTAGCACTTCCGTCACATACTGAAACGCTTCAGTCATGTACAGCGTTCACCATAGCTATATGTAGTGTCACTTCAGTTATATACAGTAGCACTTCAGTCATATGCTATGTTACTTCAGGCATGTACAATGTCATTTCAGTCATGTGCAGTAATACTTAAGATGTGTACAGTGTCACTTCAGTCATGTACAGTATAACTTCAGTCATGTACAGTAGCACTTCAGTCATGTGCAATAGCACTTCAGTCATGTGCAGTAATACTTAAGATGTGTACAGTGTCACTTCAGTCATGTACAGTATAACCTCAGTCATGTACAATAGCACTTCAGTCATGTACAGTAGCACTTCAGTCATGTACAGTAGCACTTCAGTCGTGTACAGTAGCACTTCAGTCATATATAAAATAAGACCTTAGCCATGCGTACATTCCCAGTCACATTTCAGGGACTGATTGTATGAGGATGGATCGACCCTTAAACAGGGGCGCAAATAAACTATTCATTTGTTAGGGGTTGACCGAAGAGTAGGTCAAATCAATGCAAAGCCAAGATGTAAAATCAAGACGTTCGACTTCATCGAATTGTGTCTTATACCACATGAACGGTCTCTTTCAGCAGAGCGATTTGTCAAAAGGGTTGCACAAATCACGAACTGCCGTATTTACAAAATACTAACAGGAAATTGACGGTTTCACTGGCTAAAGGGTTAACAACTTTCTCCGTAATCCCGTATATCCACATAGGGTAACGTAGCTGCGCTAGATTCGGTAGTGGATCGCGTCGCGTTGGTTACTTATGGGGGTATGTGAGCCGGTCGCTTAGAAAGCAATGGCAAACTATTGAGCGTAATGTTGCCAAGAAATCAGCAACAGCTGTAAAATGCTGGTGTTGACAGCGATGTTCCTGTACATAGGATAATGCGGAAAACAAAGAAGGAAATTATACTCTATACCTTGATCATAGCGCAATAAATCGGACTCTAGCTATCTAGGACAAGTGCGGACAACTCGGAGGACGCGTGTGTGCGTTGGACACACTACAAATCCATCGGCGGTTAGAAATAGAAGGGAGCAGACCACAGAGGCAGTGCCCAGGGACAACTTCAAGATTAGAAAAAAAAAACCAAAGCAGAAAAGAACATTGGTCGCAACTGAGATTCCGGTGTACACATACTTACAGCATTGTCGGTGCACAGACTGTGTACATTCTACATAAAAAAACATTACCCAAGTAGCAATTGGACCCATGCATATACAGATGGATCAGCCAAAAATTCAATAGACAGTGGAGTAGGAGGATTTCTCCTAAATTAAAAAAAAAAATGTTTTGCATATCCTTTACAGGACATCGCTGTCAACATCAGCATCTTTCAGCTAATTGTTGATTTCTTGACAAGATTACGCTCAGTAGTTTGCCATTGCTTTCTGAGCGACCGGCTCCATACTCTTATAAGTCACTGGCTCGACTCGAACCGCTTCCAATTCTCGTGCGCTCACGTCAACCACGAGAGTATTCGGGGTTACGGAGAAAGCTGCAAACCCTCGACCAGGGAGACAGGCCCTAAATTAAAACCAAAATAAAAAAAAAGATGAGTGGAACAACACAGCCAGTGGTAACTGGAAAATTTTCAAGTAACTTCAAAGCAGAGGTGGAAGCTTTAAAAACTGCAGCATGAATACTCTTGATGGAGGAAAAATAAAGAGAAGCAAATCTTCACAGTTACAAAGTCAGCTGTCTCAATACTGAAGAGCAAATATAGCACAGAACTAGCAGACCTAAGAGCAGCACTCTATGGACTATGTCAGAAATCCAGAAAAGTTGTAATGCAGTGGATCCCATCACATGGCAGTATATATGGAAATGAAGAGGCTGACAGACTAGCAAAAGAGGGCGGACGACTATTACAGCCTGACATAGACATAACCTATAATGAGGCAAAGAGGTTTATAAAAAGCACTTATAGAACCAAATAGCAATCAGCGCTATGTGTCGGCTCTGCAATTATGGAAGCTCCTTGGATGGCGGGGAATGCCCATGGTCTGCCCTTGCCTTCCCTTCAGGGCTGACAGGAATATCTTCGGCTTTTCTAAACGGACCAGCTGGGATGGGGGATAACACCACAACAGTGAGAGTCCAAAGTCCTACGAAACACCCGGGAAGGTTAACCAGGTCAACAAATGCCCGCAGAAGTCGGATGTGTCGGCCAAAAGGCGCAAGTATCGCAGCTCTGCTGTAAACTGGCACAACACAATTACGTCTAAATCAACGTTCCGGTCGAACAGAGAAGAAGAAGAATGTCGAAAACCATTATCAACATCACAATCATCATCATCATCATCATCATCATCATCATCATCATCATCATCATCATCCCTATAATTATGTTCATCATCATCACCATTATTACGATCACCATCATTGTCATCGCAATCGTTATCATCATCAACATCATTATCATCACGATCATCAATATAAATACCATCATCATCATCATCAAAAACATCACCACCATCATGAGAAACCTCGTGTAACGTCAAATCTCTACGCAACACTAGTTCTCTTGTGCTTTTTCATCCGTTTATGTATGTGTCATAATCTATCATCCTGTATCCATACTATTTTTTGTGACCGAACACTACGCGAGGGCTGCTAGCATTCTTTCACACAAAGACCCATGGTACATATGGGTGTGAGATAAAGTCTTCATAAGAGTTGAACTAAACGACTAATCATTAGTCCTGGCGCGGCAGAGCATATTAAGTGCCAATATCAAATAACTTGTGCGACCCACTTTCCTGTCTAAATGATAATCCATGTAGTATATGTGTGATAGTTTCTGGTTTAACTGGCCGTGGCCAACACAAGTCGAGCCGGGCGTCAAGCCGTCACTTATTTTACTCACAAGCAGGTGATAAGAAGCGTCTCGAGTTACAGTCTTCTTTCTTAAGTCACCAGTGTACCAATTTGAGACAAGGCCTGGCAATAGTGGGAAAGTTGCTCTTTGACTGTTTGCATATTCTTTCTCCGCTATGTCTTATCTATTTCTCTAGTTATCTCTTGGTATTACTTTTCGCGTTTTCTATTGTGCTTTCCAATCGTGAATTCGTCGTTCCATTAATAAACTAAAGAAACCAGTTGTATGTACCCCTCATGTTTTGTTGTATGTTTGTCTGTATGCATCTCTGTTTATTTGTCTTTATCTCAATCTCACCTTATACTCATGTCATTCTAAACCAGACTGTCTGCCAGCACATCTATCTGTCTGTCTTTGCTGTGCCTTCATTTCCCTGGTCTCTGCCTGCTTACCACAACGTGTGCCTGTCTGTCTGTCGCTCCGACCTGCATGTGTATCTACATATACAGTTGTCTGACTATCAGTTTAATGTTGGGATCTGTGCTTTAGGGGTTTGTGAAAGCAGTTTCACGAGCGCGCCAACATACTGAGTCGAAGGTTCGAAACCAGGCTATCTGAGAGTAGATTGCTGTGCGTTAAGTTTCACAATGGGGATGCGTCAGTCGTTCAGAATGCAGTAACACACTGCTGAGAGTAAGAGTTGCATAGTAAATCACAAGAAGTTAATAAATGCTAGGGTTGATTGATAGGGATGTTGTGTGGCGGGGGAGATGTGTGGGTGAGAGTGGAGGTTCCGTGTGTGTGGGGAGATGTGTTGCGGGTGGGTGGGGGATATGTGGGTGGGTGGGGAGATTGTGGGTGAGGGATGTGTGCGTGGGATATGTGAGGGTGGGTGGGAAAATGTGCGGTTGGGTGGGGATGTGTGTGTGTGGACGAGGGACGTGTGGGTGAGCGATGTGTGTGGGGATGTGTGATAAGGGGTATGTGTTTGGGTGGGTGGGGTGTGTTGGTGTTGGTGGGTAGTGGGATGTGTGGGTGTGGGTGGGTGGGTGTGTAGGATGTGTGTAGGTGGTGTGGGGGATGGATGTAGGGAATGTGTGTATGGGTTGGGGATGTGTGTATGAGTGGAGGATGTGTGGGTTGGTCGGGGATGTGTTTGTAGGTGGTGGGATGTGTGTGGGTGGGAGATGTGAGTGGATTGATGGGGGATGTGTGGGTGGGTGTGGAGATGTGTGTGTGGGTGGAGGATGTGTGTGGGGGATGTGTGTACGGGTTGTGAGATATTTGTGTCGGGGATGTGTGTGTCGGTGGGGAGTTGTGTGGTTAAGAGATGTGTGGTTGAGGGATGGGTGATTGGAGAGGGGTGTGGGTGGGTGGGGGTATGTGTGGGTGGGTCGGGGATGTGTGTGTGAACTGGGGATGTGCCTCAAATCATGGTAATATGCATTGTTTATGTTTACGACATTCATTTAACAATGCTTTTTCCCTATGTGAATTTATCATGCCCCATTGATGAACGAAAGAGAGTGACTGGAAGGGCCGAATGTAAGACGGGTCTGCGTGCCCCATTTGTTACCCTTTGAAAATAAAGTTCGTTCGTTCGTCCTGTAACAGGCATGCAACTATCATTTCATATTCTCTCCGCATGCCTGTATATTTTTTGCCGGTCTTTGTGGCGAAGGCGTTGTGAACGGGGTTCGCAATTCCGCCTACTTGCGTTCGAAACACAGCTGCGACCGATTTGACAGCAGACCGTTTGCGCTGAGTTTTAACGTGTTGGTATGTGAGCCTGTCGTTCAGAAAGCAATGGCATACTACTGAAAGTAAACTTGCCAAGGACATCAACAACAGCAGCAAAATGCTGGTGTTGACAGCGATGTCCTTTAAATAGGATATGGAAAAAATATGTGCTTTTATTAGTCAGTCGTTGGTCTGGTGTTCAGCATTTATTTCTATCTGAGCTTGACATCCCATTTGCTTGCTTATCTACTTCAACTATCCTGCATTTGACAGTACAAACTTGATGCCGTGTCAGACAAGGCACAATAATCTCGCCACAAGGAGGCACGCCTCAAATTATTACCCCTATAGAAGTACTGGGTATTATGGTAGCCAGTTAATTTTCTTACCGGCCCAAATGGTCATGGTTGAATCTCCAGAAAGCAGGTGAGCAAGAGGTAGCCAACGATACACGCGGGAAGATAATATCAAGAGAGAAACATACGCTTTATTAGAATGTACACTCAGAGAGAGAGAGAGAGAGAGAGAGAGAGAGAGAGAGAGAGAGAGAGAGAGAGAGAGAGAGAGAGAGAGAGAGAGAGAGAGAGAGAGAGAGAGAGAGAGGCGGACAGTACCGCTGCAGCCAACCTTGATTGTAAAGAAGTTACTTGATTGATTAATTGAAATCCATAGACGTAGCGGTATTATTTCCGAACTTTCGGATTGACCCAGTCTCCAAACCTGAGTAGCTCAAGATCTTCACAAGTTTCAGCGAAAAAAGGGTCACTTTGATGGGGGTTGGTCACCTTGTTGTGTTGTAATCTCCATCACGTATGGCACTTCACACCGCTCTGACTGGTATCTGCCATGGTGTCATTATATCGTTCAACACAACTTGAGAATAACAACATAATTAGGCAGTCTATAAGCAGCATGAGTTAGTAACCTTATGGTTAGTATCCATAGTATATAATACTTTCACTACAATGGCGTCACCAGAGTCCACTCAACCAGGTTGAATGGGCAGTTGGCTTCTGTGAAGTGAAGCACAATTGTATAGCAGCTGGCCGTTCAACGTAATTATCTCATAGCTCGGCATTGTTGTTTCATAGTTGAGCAATGTCATTCATGATAGCCCAACACTGTTATTTCATAGCTCAGCTTGTCAAATCATGTAGCTTTCATATCCACCCGTCTCTACGTGCTACCCGTTTGTCTATCGCTCCAGCCTTTATACCTGTCTACATATCACTGTTTGTCTGACTATCATATGTATGTTTGTCTGACTATCATATGTATGTTTGTTTGATTATCATATGTATGCTTCTCTGGTTATCATATGCATGTTTGTCTGGTTATCATTGGTATGTTTGTCTGACTATCATTGGTATGTTTGTCTGACTATCATATGTATGTTTGTCTGACCATCATATGCATGTTTGTCTGACTTTCATAAATAAGTTTGTCTGACTATCATATGTATGTTTGTCTGACTATCATATATATGTTTGTCTGACTATCATATACATGTTTGTCTGACTCTCATAAGTATGTTTGTCTTACTATCATATGTAAGTTTGTCTGACTATCATATGTATGTTTGTCTGACTATCATATGTATGTTTGTCTGACTATCATATGTATGTTTGTCTGACTATCATATGTATGTTTGTCTGACTATTCATATGTATGTTTGTCTGACTATTATATGTATGTTTGTCTGACTATCATATGTATGTTTGTCTTACTATCATATGTATGTTTGTCTGACTATTATATGTATGTTTGTCTGACCATCATATGTATGTTTGTCTGACTATCATATGTATGTTTGTCTGACCATCATATGTATGTTTGTCTGACCATCATATGTATGTTTGTCTGACCATCATATGTATGTTTGTCTGACCATCATATGTATGTTTGTCTGACCATCATATGTATGTTTGTCTGACTATCATATGTATGTTTGTCTGACCATCATATGTATGTTTGTCTGACTATCATATGTATGTTTGTCTGACCATCATATGTATGTTTGTCTGACCATCATATGTATGTTTGTCTGACCATCATATGTATGTTTGTCTGACTATCAGTTTAATGTCGGCGCCTGTGACTTAGGGAGTAGTGAAAGCAGTTTCAAAATTCCCAGGATACTGAGTAAAGAGTTGCACAACAGTGTGAGCGTAGGCCATTCAGAAAACAAGGGCAGAACTACTGCACGCAAGAGTTGTCTAAGAAATCACAAACAGCTGGGGTTGGTTAAAGTACTTGCAGATGTGTTGGTGAGGCCTGCCTGAGTTCGTTCATGTTACATGACCATGCGCGATTGCTCTCCCAGCGTAAGACAAATGATACAGACGCTGATTGCCGCGTTTGCGAGATTACCAGCACAACCATGTTGGTCTGCGTTCTTTGTGAGTAGATTCTATACTCGATTCGCAAGAAGCAATGAGATAACCCCTAATTGAGGAGATTCACTGAGTGATTTTTATGTTTTCTTGTGTGCGCTCGCTCGCTTTGAACTCAAGCCTAGTCCATAAACACTATTTATAGTAGTGATGGACTGAATTTTGCGTGCGGATTAGCTTTCTCTATTAACAGTGTCCCTCGCCATCAGGCGAAGCCACTCCAACATAAGAGGTACTTATAATTTACGCTCAAGGACGACAGGTCTACGTTTTAGTCAAGCTGTCCGGTGCAGGGGTTGAACCGCTTACCTCGGTATCAGCACATCATGAACAATTAGCAGACAAGAGAGGAGTTATGTGGAATCTGCAGAGATATTTATAGACGAATGATGAGAACATCAATATGGAATAAGAAAGGCAATATAAGAGAATGCGAAACATACAGAGGTATATCACTCCTGAGCCATATAGGGAAAATGTACTAAAAACTATTGGAACAAGAACTATACCCATAGTTGAACAACAGTTAAACAAAGTACAACAGTTTTCGGAAAGGTAAACGATGCACTGATGCACTATTTACACTTAGACAAATATGTGAAAAAAAACAACAATCGAATATAGTGACCAGCAGAACATTGTGTTTGTAAATCAGGAAAAGGCTTTAGATAGAGTAGACATATACAGATTATGGACCATCCTTGGAGATTTGGAATACAAGGACAATTGCTAGAAAACATTATAGCCATGTACCACTCGAGCCAAAGTGCAGTAAGAACATAAGAAGGTATATCAGATATGTTCATCGTCAATACAGGAGTGAGACAGGGATGTGTAATCTCTCTTCTGCTATTTAATGTCTACATGGACAGAATATCCAAAGAAGCAAGCCTTGACAGAAGAGATTCAGAAAATTTAGAACTCTTTACTCCAGATGAAACAACTGATTCACAGGAAATACATGAACTTCCATTTGCAGACGATCAGTGCTTGTTTTACAGCGATGAGGGCAGACTACAAAATCATATTAATAATCTGAGTTCAACATGCAGCAGATACAATATGAGTATCAACACAGCCAAAACTGAAGTAATGCAAGTTAGCAGATCGCCAGGTCCACTAAATATACAGATAAATAGCGCAACTCTGAAACAAGTTAAAGAATTCAAACACCTTGGAAGTATGATCACAGAAGATGGCAGATTGGACAGAGAAATCGAAATCAGATGTCAAAAAGCTAGTGCACTTACATATCAACTATCACCCTTACTGAAACATTCAAATATACCCATGTCCGCAAAACGACAGATAATAAACATCATATTCACACCAATCCTATGCTACCAAAATCAACACCTGAGCAATGAGATGCATGAGGAGAGCTGCCAACTTAACAATCGGAGACCGAGTATGACATTCTGTTATCAACAGCTTGTGCCACATTTATTGAAGGA
>JACEFZ010012887.1:40000-49812 GCA_014155875.1 Cepaea nemoralis
TTGCTGATGTTTGCTGATAAGTTGTCTTTGCGACTTAGCTTCTCTCAACATGTCCAGATTGCTAATTTGGCTGACTTCATCATCAAACGACATCTCCAAGGCTTCTATTGATTTTTTTCCCCCGCCTGTTTACTAAGTGTCCACGATTCGCAGCGATATATTAAAATTGGCTCTATGTAACACGCTACGAGCTCTTTTCTAACGTTCAAAGACAAGTACTTATTGCACAAAGCGTTATTTATTTGAAAGAATGCAGTTTTTGCTTGTCCTATTCTGTTCTTTATCTCAGTGATGCAACTTCCATCTGATGTAATCCATGTGTCTGGATACCTGAATTTCTACACTTGCCCAAAAATAACGTCATTTGCTTCAAATGCACATTTAGACACAATCCGTTTTATTGATATCACCATGGCTTATGTTTTTCTGTTATTCAAGCTAAGAGCATTGTTTTTTCTTCATAGTTTACTCGTAGAACCACTGTAGCTATTATCTCCTGCAGTACTTACTGACTTGTTGCTATCTAAAAAGTGCAATCAGCATAACGTAAGTCATTTATTTTATGTCCACCAAGCAGGATCCCTGACATATTTTCTGTAGATCCCATTATATGTTCACTTTGCAATGAGAACAAATCAGGAGACATTTCACTACCTTATCTGATGCTCTTCTTTATATACTAAACTATCCTTACCAGGTTGTAGATGTTTATGGCTGCAATTTGCTGCCAATATATGTTCTTTATTGTTCGCAGATCTTTGCTTCAATGTTCAGTTGCTTTAGCAATGTTATTATTTCCATATGTTTCACACTGTCAAATGCTTTTGTCTAGTCAATGAAACATAAGTACAGATATGTTTTTACCTCTATATATATCTTTCTAAAAGTGTCATGAGAATATATATATATATATTCTTCTTTTAATTCTTTTCATAATTATTGTCATGTGACTCATAAGAATTATTGTGCTCTTCGCCTTTTAAATCGCCTTATTTTCTTTGGCAGAGCTATAAAGATGGATTTTAATAAATCACAAGGAATGTATCCACTAGTGTTGATGTCATTTAGGAATTTTGTCAATATTTCGAGTCCACAATCATCTAGAGCCACAACTTCTTCCAGTTTTATTTTGTCTAGACCGGGTGACATTCCTTTCTTCATGCGATGTATGGCATCTGCAACTTTCGCTTCAAGTATGGACGAAGAAGGCAACACAACAATAACAGGCATAATTAAAGATGTATCTAGAATTTTGAGGGGTCAGGGTCATACTATAACAAATAGAGTAGGGTGAGATCGCCAAGAGAAATAGTGCATATAAATAAATGCTGCATACGATATACTTAATTTTTAGGGAAACAAAACTCGCTTACACTCAGGAAATAAATGACCGTAGACCCCGAGGTAGACCAAGAAGGCGGTGGAGAGATAATACATATACAGACCTACAAGCTCTTGGAATCAAGGACTGGCAAGAGAAGGTCAACCAGAGAGACGAATGAAGACGGATTGATTCTGCAGCAAAGAACCTCAATGGCTCGGAACGCTGAAGAAGAAGAAGAAGAAGAAGAAGAAGAAGAAGAAGAAGAAGAAGAAGAAGAAGAAGAAGAAGAAGAAGAAGAAGAAGAAGAAGAAGAAGAAGAAGAAGAAGAAGAAGAAGAAGAAGAAGAAGAAGAAGAAGAAGAAGAAGAAGATACTATATACTTAAGAAAAGACGATAAAGACATACATTTGAATGTCTGAGCCTCACTTTTATAACAAAGAACATATCAATACAAATTAAGACACATGTATCACAGAAGATATAAATTATAATAATCAAACAGGTTAACATACTTATATGTACCTTACAACACGTGGCAATCGACTACAGACTGTTTTGACTCTTTGTGATTTTCATGGCAATATTACGTTCAGGGGTTTGCCATTCTGAACGACCCGCAAGCATACAACTGTGACCATTACCAATAAGCGGTCTGCTTGCAAACCGCCTGCAGCTGACTTGGGCACATGTATGTTGGGATTGTAAAACCAACGTAAACCTGTGAAATACCCAGATTACACCGTGACACTCCATGGAGGTGTTGCACAGAGATGAAGAAAACATCGTCACATCGCAGGATTCTTACTAGAAATGGGCAATGTCTCACTACAATAGTGTAGTGGCTAAACGTCTGCCGGCGTGTGTTCGAATGTCTATCGTGGCAGGGAACCGCGCTAATGTAGTGGCTAAACACTTGTCTGCCGGCGTGTGTTCGAATGTCCATCGTGGCAGGGAACCGCGCTAATGTAGTGACTAAACACTTGTCTGCCGGCGTGTGTTCGAATGTCCATCGTGGCAGGGAACCGCGCTAATGTAGTGGCTAAACACTTGTCTGCCGGCGTGTGTTCGAATGTCCATCGTGGCAGGGAACCGCGCTAATGTAGTGGCTAAACACTTGTCTGCCGGCGTGTGTTCGAATGTCCATCGTGGCAGGGAACCGCGCTAATGTAGTGGCTAAACACTTGTCCTGCCGGCGTGTGTTCGAATGTCCATCGTGGCAGGGAACCGCGCTAATGTAGTGGCTAAACACTTGTCTGCCGGCGTGTGTTCGAATGTCCATCGTGGCAGGGAACCGCGCTAATGTAGTGACTAAACACTTGTCTGCCGGCGTGTGTTCGAATGTCCATCGTGGCAGGGAACCGCGCTAATGTAGTGGCTAAACACTTGTCTGCCGGCGTGTGTTCGAATGTCCATCGTGGCAGGGAACCGCGCTAATGTAGTGGCTAAACACTTGTCTGCCGGCGTGTGTTCGAATGTCCATCGTGGCAGGGAACCGCGCTAATGTAGTGGCTAAACACTTGTCTGCCGGCGTGTGTTCGAATGTCCATCGTGGCAGGGAACCGCGCTAATGTAGTGGCTAAAAACTTGTCTGCCGGCGTGTGTTCGAATGTCCATCGTGGCAGGGAACCGCGCTAATGTAGTGGCTAAACACTTGTCTGCCGGCGTGTGTTCGAATGTCCATCGTGGCAGGGAACCGCGTTAATGTAGTGGCTAAACACTTGTCTGCCGGCGTGTGTTCGAATGTCCATCGTGGCAGGGAACCGCGCTAATGTAGTGGCTAAGCACTTGTCTGCCGGCGTGTGTTCGAATGTCCATCGTGGCAGGGAACCGCGCTAATGTAGTGGCTAAACACTTGTGTGCCGGCGTGTGTTCGAATGTCCATCGTGGCAGGGAACCGCGCTAATGTAGTGGCTAAACACTTGTCTGCCGGCGTGTGTTCGAATGTCCATCGTGGCAGGGAACCGCGCTAATGTAGTGGCTAAACACTTGTCTGCTGGCGTGTGTTCGAATGTCCATCGTGGCAGGGAACCGCGCTAATGTAGTGGCTAAACACTTGTCTGCCGGCGTGTGTTCGAATGTCCATCGTGGCAGGGAACCGCGCTAATGTAGTAGCTAAACACTTGTCTGCCGGCGTGTGTTCGAATGTCCATCGTGGCAGGGAACCGCGCTAATGTAGTGGCTAAACACTTGTCTGCCGGCGTATGTTCGAATGTCCATCGTGGCAGGGAACCGCGCTAATGTAGTGGCTAAACACTTGTCTGCCGGCGTGTGTTCGAATGTCCATCGTGGCAGGGAACCGCGCTAATGTAGTGGCTAAACACTTGTCTGCCGGCGTGTGTTCGAATGTCCATCGTGGCAGGGAACCGCGCTAATGTAGTGGCTAAACACTTGTCTGCCGGCGTGTGTTCGAATGTCCATCGTGGCAGGGAACCGCGCTAATGTAGTGGCTAAACACTTGTCTGCCGGCGTGTGTTCGAATGTCCATCGTGACAGGGAACCGCGCTAATGTAGTGGCTAAACACTTGTCTGCCGGCGTGTGTTCGAATGTCCATCGTGCAGGGAACCGCGCTAATGTAGTGGCTAAACACTTGTCTGCCGGCGTGTGTTCGAATGTCCATCGTGGCAGGGAACCGCGCTAATGTAGTGGCTAAACACTTGTCTGCCGGCGTGTGTTCGAATGTCTATCGTGGCAGGGAACCGCGCTAATGTAGTGGCTAAACACTAAACACTTGTCTGCCGGCGTGTGTTCGAATGTCCATCGTGGCAGGGAACCGCGCTAATGTAGTGGCTAAACACTTGTCTGCCGGCGTGTGTTCGAATGTCCATCGTGGCAGGGAACCGCGCTAATGTAGTGGCTAAACACTTGTCTGCCGGCGTGTGTTCGAATGTCTATCGTGGCAGGGAACCGCGCTAATGTAGTGGCTAAACACTAAACACTTGTCTGCCGGCGTGTGTTCGAATGTCCATCGTGGCAGGGAACCGCGCTAATGTAGTGGCTAAACACTTGTCTGCCGGCGTGTGTTCGAATGTCTATCGTGGCAGGGAACCGCGCTAATGTAGTGGCTAAACACTAAACACTTGTCTGCCGGCGTGTGTTCGAATGTCTATCGTGGCAGGAAACCGCGCTAATGTAGTGGCTAAACACTAAACACTTGTCTGCCGGCGTGTGTTCAAATGTCCATCGTGGCAGGGAACCGCGCTAGTGTAGTGGCTAAACACTTGTCTGCCGGCGTGTGTTCGAATGTCCATCGTGGCATGGAACCGCGCTAATGTAGTGGCTAAACACTTGTCTGCTGGCGTGTGTTCGAATGTCTATCGTGGCAGGGAACCGCGCTAATGTAGTGGCTAAACACTTGTCTGCCGGCGTGTGTTCGAATGTCTATCGTGGCAGGGAACCGCGCTAATGTAGTGGCTAAACACTAAACACTTGTCTGCCGGCGTGTGTTCGAATGTCCATCGTGGCAGGGAACAGCGCTAGTGTAGTGGCTAAACACTTGTCTGCTGACCGAGTCGCCATAGGTTCAAATTTGTATCTAGGCGGATGTTAACATTGGCCCGGAGTTTCAGTTCGACCCAGAATAAAATAGGTACCAGGAGACATCCTGAGAAGTGAAAGTGGTCTGAGTGATACTGGCCATATCGCCCTCAAGTCCCGATTGGTTTATAAACATAAGAGTCTAGCACCATATGCTCAGTATGTCTACAACTATGTGCAAGGCTCCTTTACTTGTTTACGCAAATCTTTCCTAACTGGGTTGATCGCAGAGCTGCACCTGTAGTATATAATTCTCCAAAACCGAAGATGGAACCCAGACTGTTGTGTTAGGATGCATGTGAAATAAGTACAGCATCACCACGGTAGGGATATGTGTTGTTTATCTGGTGTACATTACCACAATGTATAAATGTTCACTACATCCTAGTGTAGACAAGAAGAGGGAAAGATGTCTGGCAGAGCAGGAAAATGTGTATGAACATGTTTATAGCTGAGTTGAGATGAGCTAAGAAATGACATTAAAGCACTCAGAACATTCGCATACGCGCTCCGTCCCCTCGTGTGTTCTACCAGACTCTTTTGTTAACCTGTTCATTGTTGTTACTGCTTCTAAGTGTCAGGTCTTTGTCAGATATTACTGAGCTACCGTATGACAGTAAACGACACTACCTGCTTTCTTGTCAGCGCCGAATGTTGAGCGGCGCTTACTAAACCCGACACCCCACACTGTGCCAACGGCTTCGGGCGGAACAGCGCAATTGGGAGGGTACAAGCCTTATCCTGGTGCGAGGAAATGTAACCTAAAGACAAAATGTCATGTCAGAGAAGACCAAGCCCTAAGCCTTTGTTGGCAGCTGGTCTAGGACCGAAGCTCCGACAGGCAGACAGGTAGAGCATTGCTTTGGTGATCCGGCAGCTTCTGGAGCTTGTCTTGTTCCAGATGTATTGGTATTACCATTCCTATGGAGTCAACAAGGCAGACCGAAAGAAAGATTATCATGCATGGGCAACACATGGTCTCTATAATTTAGCCTGGGCTTTGTGCTATGGAGAGGTATAGCTTGGTCTCGGAATCAAAGCGAGAGGTAGCAGTTAGGGTTATAAGTCCTAGTCAACTCTCGTACGCATGAGCCGGCAAGGGTTGCCTCTGACGGTGGGAGACACCTACAAGTGTTACTGACCACTGATCCGCCTTAAGCTGGACAGCCCCCGGCCAATCGGGTGCTGAACCGCCACAGCCTGCCTGCTTCAATGGGTGCTTGGGGCAGGACAAAATCTGATTCGTGGGCTGTTAAACCAATGCACCAGGCACTAATAAAAATAAAAATAGAAACCTCAAGCTACGGCTTGCAACCTGGAAAATAAGAACCATTTGTCCAGGATTTTCCACTGACCTGACGAATATTGGCGATGTGAGAAAAAAGGTTGTGATTGATGCCGAACTCAATCGTCTTAACATTGATATTGCTGGCCTGCAGGAGACTCGCCTCGCTGAGGAAGGGTCATTCAGGGAAAACAATTACACCTTTTTTTTGTGTGGAAGGGTAGAGGGTAGGCAGAAAGAAAAGCAACATGGTGTGGGCTTTGCAGTAAAGAATTCGCTACCGGGAATGATTGAAATTCCAGCTGGAGGTAATGAAAGACTATTATCCCTGCGCTTGGCAACCTTTTGTGGTTTTGCCACCATTATCACTGCATAAGCACCCACACTTGCTTTCTCTGATGGTGTGAAGGATTCGTTCTATGAGGAGCTAAACTCTGTGATCAAGACTTATCCTGATAAGTGCTTTGAGTTGCAACAGCAACCTGCAGACGCCTTCACTGATACATCAAAAATGTGTACAGCAAGTGAAAAGTGGGGTAAACTTAAGAAACTCTTTATAAAACAGCAGGAGAGGTTTACGGCACTGTGGATCATAAAAGGCAGGACTGGTTTGCAGCAAACAGCCAGACATTGCAGCCGTTGATTGATAAAAAGAAGGTAGCTATCTTTAGAAACAAGGAAAGAACAACGCGTAAAACTCTCAGTGAGATGAAGCAAGCTAGGAAGGATGTGCAAAAGGCTGCCAGGCAGTGTGCAAATGACTATTGGATCAAGTTATGCAAATCCATTCAAAATGCACATTTTAAGGGAAAGATAAGAAGCATGTATGAAGGGATAAAGAAAGCCTTTGGTCCAACGGTCAAAAGAAGTGCACCACTGAAAACCTTGACTGGAGAAATCATCACTGATAAGAAACAGCAGATGGATAGATGGGTAGAGCACTATATGGAGATTCACTCAAGTGAGACCAAATTTGCGTACGATGCCCTCAACGCCATAGAGGCCCTGCCTCCACTAGACCACCTGGACACGCTTCCCACCATAACATAAGTTAAGTGTGCTATAAATGAACTTGCATCTGGCAAGGCTCTAGCTAAGGATGGGGTTCCTATAGAGGTGATCAGGAGTAGGCAAGACACGCTCACTCTACAGATCCACCAGCTAATAGAACTATGCTGGCGAGAAGGACAAGTCCAGCAGGATTTAATTGACTCATTCTCAGTAGTGAATACTTCACTGCAAAGTCCACACCATGTTGCCTTTTTTTCTGCCTGCCCTCTACACTTCCAACAACAAAAAAATGCAATTGTTTTCCCTGAGTGACCCTTCCTCAGCGAGGAGAGTCGTCTGCAGGCCAACAATATCAATATTAAGACGATTGAGTTCGGCATCAATCACAGCCGTTTTTCTCACATCGTCAATATTCGTCAGGTCAGTGGGAAATCCTGAACACGTGGTTCTTATGTTCCAGGTTGCAAGCCGTAGTTTGAAGGTTTCTATTTGTCTTTTTAGTAGTACCTGGTGCATTGGTTTTACAGCCGACGAATCAGATTTTGTCCTAGCCCCAAGCACCCATTGTAGCAGGCAGGCTGTGGCGAATCAGCACGCAACTTGCCGGGTGCTGCCCAGCCTGAAGTGAGCGATAGCTGAACAGTGACACCTGTAGGTGTCTCCCACCGTCAGTGGCAACCTGTGGCGCCCTATGTCTACGCCAATTGACAAGGACTTATAACCCTTAACTGCTATCTCTCGCTTTGATTCCGAGACCAGTTAAGATCAGCGATGGAGTAATACCTCTCCATAACACACAGCCTGGGTTGAAATATAGAGACCATGTGTTGCCCATGCAGCATGACCCCTCTCTCGGCCTGCCTTGTTCACGCCAGAGGAATGGTAACATCTATACATCTGCCGGATTAACAAAGCAATGCTCTAACTGTCTGCCTTTCGGAGCTTCGATCCTAGATCAGCTGCCAACCAAGGCTTAGGGCCTGGTCTGCCCTGCCATGACAGTTTGTCTTTAGGTTACATTTCCTCACATCAGGATAATACTTGTACCCTCCCAATTGCGCTCTTCCGCTCGAAGCCGTTGGCACAATGTGGGGTGTCTGGTTTGGTAAGCGCTGCCCAACATTCGGCGCAGTCAGAAAGCTGGTAGTACCGTCTACTGTCATACATAGTCGAATAGATCATAGCGCTCGTTCTAAAGCTTCAATATGGTCAAACTATTTCACAAAATCTTACATCGGAATGCCCTAAATTACCTTTGGCCATTGTTTAAATATAACTGTTAGACACAGTAAACGAAACAATATACTACACATTCCGAAGCCTAGGATTGACTTATACAAAAGAAGCTTAACGTACTCTGTAGCTCAGCTGTGGAACAATTTTCCACAAGAATTATAAGACATCACCGATCCCTATACATATAATCGCAAATTATTCGAACACTGTCTGAGTGCAGGTTACCTCCCCCCTTAATAATATAAATAATAATAATAATAATAAAACCCTAGTATAACAGCCAGCCTCTTTTGGTAGACCAATATATTCCACATAGCTAATAACAAGTGCCACACCATTATTTAATATTACTGAGTCGTGTAGTATTGATGGTTGAATTTTGCCCATGCCTTTATAATGCATATCTTTTATATTGTTGCTGTTCTCAGTTAGCCTTGAATTATGTGTGAATGAAATAATGTATGAAAGAGAGTGATAGAAGGGCAGAATGTTAGACGGGCCTGCGTGCCCAATTCTTAATCGTTTGAAAATAAAGTATGTTCGTTCGTTAGTTCGTTCTTGCTTGCTGATGGCGTGGTAGCCAGTTCAAGCACTATAATGGCATTAAGTTGGATTTAAGTATGTACGCCTGGTCCAGAAAGCAATGACGAAGTTCTGAACGTATGAAGTTGACTAGAAAATCTCCCTAAGGATGATGGCCGCCGTCTTGCAGATGACAAGTAACATTTATTTACATGATAACAATGTCTGATTGGTCACCACATCGTGGGGTAGAAGAGGAGGGGGAAAGGTTGTCCCACAGAGCAAAACTGTATGTATCAGCATGTTTATTGTAACCCCATCGTCACACAGCAAGACTGTATGTATCAGCATGTTTATTGTAACCCCATTGTCACAGAGCGACACGGTATGTATCAGCATGTTTATTGTAACCCCATTGTCACACAGCAAGACTGTATGTATCAGAATGGTTATAGTAATCCCATCACCATAGAGCGAGACTGTATGTATCAGCATGTTTATTGTAACCCCATCTTCACACAGCAAGACTGTATGTATCAGCATGTTTATTGTAACCCCATCGTCTCACAGCAAGACTGTATGTATCAGCATGTTTATTGTAACCCCATCTTCACACAGCAACACTGTATGTATCAGCATGTTTATTGTAACCCCATCGTCTCACAGCAAGACTGTATGTATCAGCATGTTTATTGTAACCCCATCGTCTCACAGCAAGACTGTATGTATCAGCATGTTTATTGTAACCCAATCGTCTCACAGCAAGACTGTATGTATCAGCATGTTTATTGTAACCCCATCTTCACCCAGCAACACTGTATGTATCAGCATGTTTATAGTAAAGATAACTATGCAACGGGACATCTAAGAGACAAAAGGTTGAGCATGACAACTGGAAA
>JACEFZ010012888.1:0-2500 GCA_014155875.1 Cepaea nemoralis
AGAGTATTTTTCTGTACGACGCCCCCCCTTTTGAAACCCTAGAGGAAGTTTTTTGGCGGCTGTGGATTTTCGGGGTTCTGTGCGCGCTCTCAGAGGCCTCCCCGCGGAAAAAAAAAAAAAAAATTTTCTGGGGTCAAAAAAGGGTTGAAATAAAGTGTAGTTTTTTGCTTTTTAAACCATTTTTAATTTTACCCCCGGCGGCTTTTTAATTTTTTCATATGGGGCCTATTTCCTATCGGGGGGTTACATTCATGAAATCAACCCTCTTTTTTAAAAAAACAATATTATCCTGTAGCAGATTTTCTGCTATGTTTATATATTGGGCAGTGCCACCCACAGTGTGTGGGCCCTGAGCGGGGGAAAAGAGAGGAGGCCTTTTTCCCCCTCACTGTCACAAGCAAACCGACCCCACGGGGAAACCCTCGTCTGATAGGGCAATTGTCATGACACGGATTTCGCTATCAATTTCGATAGCGCGGCCCTATTCAGGTTAGATAAGGGGGGGGGTTGCATATCCTTTCAGAGCTTTCGCATTCAACACCACATTTTTTTTTTGGCTGTTTTTTATTTCTTGTTTACATTCAGTAGCGTGCCATAGCTTTCTGAACGACCGGCATCATACCCATTTTTAAAAAAACAAACTAAAGGTTGCCGAATCGCAAGAAAGTGTTTTTCACACACTGAGTGCGGTACTACAAATTTGGCTTCGTAACCCCTTCCCCACAGAGTCAGCTACCCAATCCATGTAACCCCCACTACACCCCAAATCCCTGGCACCATTATCATAATCCCGAGTGCCAATCCAGGGGACACAGACCCAAAAACCCTCAAACAAATATTTGTTGGAAAGGGGGGGCGTTAGCCCAGTGACTTAAAGCCACCCTTTGTGGCCCGGTGCTTGCGGGGACGGGCCCTTCCTTGGGTGACCCCAGTACCAGGGGGGCTTTTTTTTGGGTTTTTCCCGGCTCTGAATTTATGAAAGCCTCCTTGTATGGGGGGAAGCCCATGGCCCGGGCCCCTCCCTTCCCCTTGAGGGTTGACCAGGATGTCTTCGGGGCTGTTCTAAAGGGGCCGCTGGGGGGGGAATAACACCCCCAACAGTGAGAGTCAAACTTTTAAAAACCCTACCGAAAAGGTTAACCCAGTCAAAAAATGGGCCCCCAGAAAATCGGGTGTGTCCGGCCTAACAGCGCAAGAAACCCCAGCTCGGGGGTAAAAAGGGGAAAAAAGGGTATCACGTGAAAAAAAGGTAAAAAAAACTCTGGATGAACGCGAAGAATAAAAGGACCGGTGTCGTGAGTTTTGATTCGAAAACGGCCAATTTTTAATTTTAAAAACAATACAAATTTGCTCCCCGTTGGACCAAACTAGTTTAGGGATTTAAGAAATTGTTTGGGAAATAAAGGGGGGCGGGGCGTTATAATGCCCCAGCAAACCCCCCCGTGCCCCCTTGGTTTACCAACATGGCTCTAGCCCAATCCCCCGTGCCTCGGGGGTGTGTAACAAAAATCCTTACTTTTACTTACAGACAGGGGTCGTGTGTGGTCGTTGATAAGCGGTTTCCCCGATTGTTTTCCAGTCACTTTTTTAAAGAAACCCGGGAAAATTTTTTTTAGTCTGCCGACTTGTCTCAAAACACCATCGACCCCTCACGGATGTCATAACTTTTTCCCCAAAAAGGGTTCTTATTTATTTTCCTTCTTGTTTTTCCCAAATTCTTCCTTTTTTCTTCTACTTTTTTTCTTCTTCTTCTTCTTCTTCTTCTTCTTCTTCTTCTTCTTCTTCTTCTTCTTTCTTCTTTCTTCTTCTTTTCTTCTTCACTATTTAACAAACTACTACTATACAAACAAATACTACTACTACTACTCCTCTACAAATATACTACTACTACTACTAAAAACCGGCTAATACAACTGCTACTTTTTCCATCTTCTTGTACTACTCCCTTTTCAAGCCACCACAAACTGGTACTAAAAAATTTACTACTAAACTCCACTCTACTACTACTACTACTACACTACTTACTACTTATAATAATAAATAAAATAATTATAATAAAAAATAATAAAATGCAAACTACTACTACTCTACTACTACACTACTACAAACTACTATATTTACTACTACCTACTAATACTACTAAAATACTCTACTCCTCCAACTACTACTACTACTACAAACTTTACTACTACTCCCATACTACTACTATTTACACTACAAACTGTACAAATTTTCCCCAAATTTCTTTTTCCCTCTTTGCAAGCAGTGTGGGTTGATGTGGGATGTTTAATCCCCTAACAACGTTTGTTTTTGAAAAAAAATTGGGAACACACCCCCCAGATTTCACAGTAGTTTTAAAATATTCCTGATGTATATGTTCCATTGACAACCCCCCTGTGTGCCGGGGTTTCTCTAAAAAAATTTTGGGCTCGCCCCCCTGCCCAAAAAGGGCCCCTTTATATTTTATTTTTTAATTTTATACTCGCATATGCAAACATGT
>JACEFZ010012888.1:7500-37801 GCA_014155875.1 Cepaea nemoralis
TTCTTCTTCTTCTTCTTCTTCTTCTTCTTCTTCTTCTTCTTCTTCTTCTTCTTCTTCTTCTTCTTCTTCTTCTTCTTCTTCTTCTTCTTCTTCTTCTTCTTCTTCTTCTTCTTCTCCTTCTTCTTGTTCTTCTTCTTCTTCTTCTTCTTCTTCTTCTTCTTCTTCTTCTTCTTCTTCTTCTTCTTCTTCTTCTTCTTCTTCTTCTTGTGCTGCTGCTGCTGCTGCTGCTGCTGCTGCTGCTGCTGCTGCTCCTCCTCCTCCTCCTCCGCCTCCTCCTCCTGGACTGAGTCGGTGGTTTGGAGCAATACCATCACCAAAGTTGATCCAGAACACCAAAGACGGAAATGATGATGATGATATAGTTCAGATATTGAAATCTATTACGACTGGAAGTATTCTATAAGCACGAGCTGCAGAGGCAGGACAGGCGGTGTTGTGGGCTCATAAGAGTATATCTTTTCTTCTTTTTGCCGAATCTTTTTATTTTCTTCTCAGATATTTTCTTATTCTTGTCGAATATTTTCTTATTCTTGTCGAATATTTTCTTCTTCTTCTTGTCGAATACTTTCTAGAAAGAGGGTATTGTGACTCATTTGTGCCGACCAGCAAGGAAGAGATGGTAGTTGATTCGGATGATTATGAATATGACAAATATTACTGGAACAATACGAGGACTTCTCTTGTCGAATGTCTAGTTCTTCTTTTTCGCCTTAGTACACCTTTAGATATGGTACTAATATGGGAAAAGAAACATATGTTAATGAGGAAAAATTGGGGACTATGAAATATTTTGATTATCTCGGGTCATTAATTATCAAGATGGCGGTGTAAACAGCGTCGCTCGATTCGGAGATTAATTATGTGTTCTGTGCGTGTTTCTTAACATCAGTTTGTTCAAATAAGGATGAACCTACGACAGGTCCAGCAAACCGGTAGGGAATTTATTTGTTCAAGAACTATTGCTCGAGAATTATGGAGGAAATTGAGAGAAAAACGCAGCTCTATCAGCGTTCACGCCGGAAACTACACACCGAAGCGACACAACAAGCGACTAACGACGACATTTCGACACACTTCAAATAGAAAAGAGATTTTTGCAACTTGGAATGTTACAGGTCTAGGATATAAGGAACCAGCTCTCGTAGAGTTTATGAAACAATCAAATATTCAATTATTAGGACTCGCAAACATTAGGAAAAAGGGGCAGAATACGAAACAAACACATGAAGGTTACGTCCTTATATGGAGTGGCGTCGACCAGCGAGCTACAGCTAAACATGGAGTGGGTTTTTTGTTGCATCCAGACAAAGCGAACGCAATTATCAACACTAAATTTATATCAGAAAGGATAATACTAGTACAGATCAAAGAAGGAAATAGAACAACAACTTTTATACAAACATACGCCCCATGTAATGACACTTACAGCGACGAAGACAAAGACGAATATTTTGATAAACTTGCAGACACGTTAAATAATGTCAAGGAGACAGATGAACTAGTTGTGATGGGTGATTTTAACGGACGAATAGGCACACGAAGAACACCGGGGGAGGATTGCATGGGGCCATTCAGCGACACAGGGACTGATTGTAACAGCAATGGTCAACGTCTACTCAACATATGTTCGGAACATGGACTAATAATAGCAAATAGTTTTTTTCAACATCGTCGTAGCCACACCAAAACCTGGTATAAATGGAATGACATAAACCAAGCATCCCAAATTGACTTTATTCTAATTAGGAAATCAGACAGAAGGCTACTATTAGATTCAAGAGCACTCCCAAATACAGATGTTGATACTGATCACAAGCCAGTCATAATAAAGAAGATTTCACCACACAGGAAAATAAGAAACAAAAAGGTAACAACACATGTCATCAATTATAGGAGGCTGCAGGAAAATACGGTTAAAGACGAATTCAATCAAGAAATCCAAAACCTACATAAGAACATCCCTGATGACCACTCAAGCGTAGATAAGGAATGGACATGTTTCAAGGCTGCCATGCTCGACACACTGAAAAATAAATGTGGAACAAAGAAAGTAGGGCAGGACAAAAGATTAAGAACAGCCTGGTGGAACAACGAAGTTAAAGATAGCATATTCAAAAAGAAGGTAGCATTCAAAAAGTGGATCACAACTAAATCTGAACAGGACTATATTACTTATAGAATAGCACGACGTAATGCCAAACGAACAGTTAGAGCATCTAAAGATGAATCCTGGAGAATATACGGTGAACAGATGGCGACCCTTAGCAACCAAGAGAATTTTATAAACGTGTCACCACAATTAGAAACAGAGATGCATGTTACAACCCAACCATCATCATAAACAGCAAAAGAGGTATGCCAATATTTAATCCACAACAAAGACTAGCAAGGTGGGCAGAATACTTTCAAGAACTACTTAACCCCACAGATAACATTGGAAACCTCACTTTTGTGCCTAAACGCCAGGGTCAGCAAGAACCAAATTTCATACCTGCAGAAGTCAAAGCAGTAATACAGAAAAGTCCTAAAAACAAATCACCAGGTCCAGATGGAATAACCACAGAAGCTATTCAGGCCTGTGGGGAAACAGGAGTTAAATGGCTAACAAGACTTTTTAATATAGCATGGGAAGAAAGAAAAGTCCCAGATGATTGGCAACAGGCAATAATATTAGTTAGTTAGTCTTTCCTCTTGAGACTAAGGCGGCGCATAGGACAGAAGTCCTGTCTCTCCATGCCTGGCGGTTCGCTGCTATCTGTTGTAGATCTTGGATATTTACTTGGCCATTGAATGAGCCTTCTCTAATGATGGTTCTACGCAGGGTCTCTCTTGGTCTTCCCCGTTTTCTTTTCCCTACCGGTGACCATATGAGGGCTTGGTAGGGGAGTCTTGTCTTGTCCATTCTGAGTACATGGCCGATGTAGTTCCAACGGCGTCTTCTTATGAAATTGGATACTGTATCTTGCTTAGTCTCTTGTCTTATTTGCGAATTGGTTCTGAAGTCTGTCCAGTGGATGTTTAGAAGTCTTCTAAGACATTTGTTCTCAAAATTGTCTAATTTTTTATCTAAAGCTACCGTTGATTTCCAACTTTCACATCCATACGTTAACACTGGAATCACACAAGAGTTGAAGATTTTAAGTTTTGTGTGTTTGCTGAGTGTCTTTGACTTCCAGATGTTTGACAGTTTGTTGAAGGCACTAGATGCCAGTGCGATTCTAGTTGATATTTCTGTAGTAATAATAATATTACCCATATGGAAAAAGAAAGGCAATATGAGAGAGTGCGAAACATACAGAGGTATATCACTCCTGAGCCATGTAGGGAAAATGTATGCAAAACTTTTGGAACAAAGAGCTAGACCAATAGTTGAACAACAGTTAAGCAAAGCACAATTCGGTTTTCGGAAAGGTAAAAGTTGCACTGATGCATTATTTACATTTAGACAAATTTGTGAAAAAACTATCGAATATAGTGACCAGCAGAATATTGTTTTTGTGGATCAGGAAAAGGCTTTCGATAGAGTAGACAGATACAAATTATGGACCATCCTTGAAGACTATGGGATAGAAGGGCAACTACTAGAAAACATCATAGCCATGTAACACTCGAGCCAAAGTGCAGTAAGAACACAGGAAGGTATATCAGATATGTTCACAGTCAATACAGGAGTGAGACAGGGATGTGTGCTCTCTCCCCTGCTATTCAATATCTACATGGACATAATTTCCAAAGAAGCAAGTCTCGACAGACCAGATTCAGAAAATTTAGAACTCTTTACTCCAGATGAAACAACTGACCCACAGGGAATAAATGAACTTCTATTTGCAGATGATCAGTGCCTGTTTTCCAGCGACGAGGGCAAACTACAAAATCATATTACTAATCTGAGTTCAACCTGCAGCAGATACAATATGAGTATAAACACAGCCAAAACCGAAGTAATGCAAGTTAGCAGATCGCCAGGCCCACTAAGTATACAGATAAATAACACACCTCTGAAACAAGTTAAATAATTGAAATACCTTGGAAGTATGATCACAGAAGATGGCAGATTAGACAGAGAAATTGAAATCAGATGTCAAAAAGCTAGTGCACTTACATATCAACTGTCACCCTTACTGAAACTTCCAAACATACCCATGTCCGCAAAACGACAGATAATAAACAGCATATTCACACCAACCCTATGCTACCAATCTCAAACCTGGACTTTATCCAAATTATACCTTCGCAAGATCAACACCTGCGAAATGAGATGCCTGAGGAGAGCTGCCAACTTAACAATCCGAGACCGAGTAAGAAATGTTACTATCAGACAGACTGTGGGATCAACACCTTGTGCCACATTTATTGAAAGACAGAAGATCAAGTGGTTTGGCCATGTTGTTAGAATGCAACATCAGCAACTACCATCACTGGCCTTACATCAAAGATCATCTGCGACGAGACCACGAGGACGTCCAAGAAGAAAATGAATTGACGACATCAGAGACATTGTACAACCACACGGAATGACACTATCCAGTGCCGTCCACCGGGCGCTGGAACGCAAATTATTCCTCCCCACGACGCTTGACGGCAGAAGTGGAAGATGATGATGATGATGATGATGATTAATTATCAACAATGGTGACACAGTGAAGGAAATTAAAAGACGAATATCTATTGCTCTTCCGAAACTAAAACACCTGAATAAATTGTGGAGAGGCACAGATAGAACTACAAAAATTAGATATTTAAGAGCATGCATCGTTACCATTGCAAAATATGCCCGTGAGACATGGACACGTGTCTTAATAAACACGCTGAACAATGCATAAATGCCTTTGAATATAATGCTATAGACGGGTCCTAAGAATATCTTGGATACAGGAAAGAACAAATGCATCCATACGACAAGAACTGAAGCCTGAAGAAGGTTTGCTAATACAGACGATAAAACAAAGAAAAATTTACATACTTTATTCACTTGAAACGTTATGAAAGTCTAGAGAGAACAATAATGGAGGGGGTATATGCCCGGGAAGAAAAGAAGAGAAAGGCAAAAGAGAAGATGGGTGCAGGGTGTGTCAGATGATCTACAGATGATTATATCGGACGCGAGACATCTTGCTTATGATCGAGAAGTTTTCCGGAAGGCTGTTATGGGAGCGAAGTTCTGCAAGAGACATGTTACAGAATGAATACCGTCAGACGTCAGTTTGAATATATCTAAAGAAAGCAGCAGTCAGCTTGAGCTGGGTTCTCTCTATAGAGTTGTCACTTCCAGTCCAGTGTTGTGTTAAGCCTCTGGATCAAATGTCCGACTACGACACAAGTTTTGTCGTGGTGGTTTTCCCTTAAGAGGGAGCAGCGTTAGCATAGTAGTTACACTAAACAATAGAAGGCCGTTCTCCCTAACCTAGGTGTTAACGACTTTCTCCGTAATTCCGTATATTCACGTGGGTAACGCAGCTGCGCGAGATTCGGTAGCAGATCACGTCTCGTTAGTTACTTACGGTAGTATGTGAGCCGGACGCTCAGAAAGCAATGGCAAACTACTGAGCGTAATCTTGCCAAGACATCAACAGCAGCTGATCAGTGCTGGCGTTGACTGCAATGCCCTGTAAAGGATATGCGAAAAAAAAAGCAATAGAAGAAAGTAATGCAGCTTTACAAAATACATTTTCGGAAAACACAGGACATTGCGGCGACTAGCCCTCATCAGATAACAAATACATACACAAAACAAAATATATAATCTCCGAGAAAACACTGCAGTGACTACAGTAAGGCATCCGAAAAATTAAAACAAGGCATCTAATAACGAGTTAGAGGAAGAAAATAAGCACAATACACGAATAAACACATATAAAGATTAACAAGGACGAGGCGGTACGTTTAGTTGCAGTTGTAAACATAGTTAAAGTATGAATGCTATTAGTGGAACTGCGGTAAGGCTATCGGAATGTAAACAATATAAAATAACATAACACAAAGTAATGCAGCTTTACAGAACGCAATCACAAATATTATCATAATTACATAAATTAGCATATTAGCTAGACTGCCGGGGGAATCGCGGTCACGGGATCGACCGCATCGGGGAGGATTTCACGTTTTAAAATTGAGCAGGCTCCCAGGTCGACCTATCCTAAAATGGTACCACATTATGTCTTCGGTAGCAAAGGCGACTGGCTTGATACTGACCACGTCATTAACCGAGTCCCGTTTGGTCTATAAATATATTGATCCATCACAGTATGCTCAATGCGGCTTGCGGCGTTTTAAACGGTCCTTGACTACTTACTATTTACTTACTCTTCCTGTATCGCGCAATAGCGTTAATATACTTAGACTCTTTCTATTCCGAGGAATGTTGCTGAATGCACTGAACATTTATTGACTTAACAAATATCCCATCATCATCATCATCATCATCATCATCATCATCATCATCATCATCATCATCATCATGAGGTAGCAAGTACTTTGCAGGAAGTCTCACTCACCATAACCGGCCAGAACAACTCTCGATCCTTCAACAGCTCCCCTGCCTCATATATGTTCATTTCCATGGTGCCTTTAATGCCCTGCCTACACCGACTGTGTTGTGCGTCCTCTACTTGAATATTGACTTCTCGTCCGTGACTTGGGGACGTAAATTACAAGTACCTCAGAAATCTGAGTGGTTTCGCCTGATGGTGAGGGACACTACTAATAAGGAAAACTATTCCACATGGACACATCAGTCCAGTGCACTCGCAGGTAGTAGCATCTACTAGTAGCTGTAGCACTACACTCAGGCAGAGGACACTGTCAGAGAAGTGTGCATGCTTGAGAACATTGCGAGAGAAGAGGAATGGGTTAGAATTCCATTTGAAAAGTCAGACCTGTGCCAGGTCATAATAACATTGGATGGGGAATGCAGGTACTGGCCGGAGTCCATTCAACAATCAAAAATAGGGAGCATCTGTCGAATTGCTCCCAAGGACGTGCTGGTGTGGTGGGAAACGACGAAACGGCTAGGCCTACACAACTTGATAAGGTAATGGAGCATGATAAGACTGATGTGTATAGAGCAGAAGAACTGGTAGATCATCATGGCTTGGAGAGAATGATGCTGCAGGGAGTGACCAGAGTATCTGGCTGACACTCAAAACTCAGAGGACACGCCAAACGGACACATAATCAAACTGCTAATGGGACTATTAGTATGGTACCGCCTTGCGTTGGTTCCCGTACAAAGTTATGAGTACCGGTCGTTCACAAAGCAATTGTAAACTACTGAACCCAAACTTGCCAAGAAATCACAAGCAGACAAAAAAAAAACCGCTAGGGTTGACTGCCACGTCCTGTAAAGGGTATGTATCTAATTTTAACCATTAATATTGGGAATCTTTGCTGGCTGTTGCAGATGCGGACGAAGCACGTATAGAAATGTCTTAAGTGCTGTTTTATCGGTTCTTGACCCAACTCAATTCAACACGACTAAAGAATAACTACTCGTAATAAAGCCCATAATATTATGGCCAAGCTAAGGATCAACAGATACACATATTGATTTACTAAGTATAGAATAATTTCAATTGTAACAATATACACATTGCTGGATTTTATTTCTATTCATCCGCACCGTTTTGACTACCAGCCTTAGTTGCCTCTGGCGAGTAGCTTTGTTGTATGGATGTTTACAACACACCCGTCTGGCAACGCTCAAAATGTTGTTTATTTGCTTCTGGCGTCCCTGATCAGACACTAAGCATTGACAATTTTCTATGTCTGTCTGTGACTATCATAATGTTGTCGACAATATATTGCCACTATAGACTGTAATTTCTAAGCAATTTTCCTATATTTTCGTGGCCGTACAAATAGCTTCTGTTATAGATATGCGAGATGAAACTGATTCTATTATGACGTGACCGACAATGATGGAAAAGATGCAGTTAAAACCACGGCTGTATAGATTTCATTATTATATTGTTCGAATAAATATTGTTCTGTTTTGTTGCTGTATAGATTCCACTTTTTTATTTTCGTATATACGAGGGTAAGTTAATAAGTAAGTCACAAATGGCTGTAGAAAAATAACTAATTATGATAATAACTTGAAACCGGTTTATTTTTATACATACATTGTCCTTTACCTTTATTTCTCAACATAATTTCCACCAACATTGATGCACCTATCCCAACGTTTTATCAGTACTCCCAAACCGGCTGCACAGAACTGCGTGCTCTGTTTTCTAAACCACGTTTTCACTTCACTTTCAACTTCGACGTCATTCGCGAAATGTCTCTCGCCAAGGTGGGTTTTTAGTGGACTTAGCCCCTAGCGATTTCCAGTAAAGCGGCGCATAGCTGGGTAGAAAAAGTTACGAGGGCGAGTCAATAAGTAAGTCGCACAGTTCTGTGGGATGGCACGTAAATGAAAACAAAGCACACAGTTCTATGCAGCCGGTTTGGGAGGACTGATAAAACGATGGGATAAGTGCATCAATGTTGGTGGAAATTATGTTGAGAAATAAAGGGAAAATGTATATACAAAAATAAACTGGTTTCAAGTTGTTATCATATCTAGTTATTTTTCTACAGCCATTTGTGACTTACTTATTAACTTACCTTCGTATTTCAATGTTGTTTGTCGTATATATTCTATTATTGTAGTGTCGTATATATTTCACTGTTTTTGTCGTTAAGATTTCATTATTGTAGTGTGGTATATATTTCAATGTTTTGTTGTCGTATTGATTCCGCTGTTGTATTGTTGTACATATTTCAATGTTTTATTATCGTATAGAGTCCAATGTTGTATTGTCGTATATATGCCACTGTTTTGTAGTCTTATAGATTCCACTATTGTATTATCGTATATATTTCAATGTTTTATTATGGTATAGATTCCACTGTTGTATTGTGGTATATATTTCACTGTATCGTTGACGTTTAGATTCTACTGTTGTATTGTCGTATATATTTCACTGCTTTGTTGTCGTATAGATTCCACTGTTTGTTTCTCATTATACATTGACCCAAGATATCTTGAATGCACAGGCTAATCAGTTTAGTTTTCATCTGTAGGGTACTTTTTCATTTATTTTTATGTCCGACTTTGGTATTCACTACATTGTCCTCAGAAACCACATTTCCACTGCCATTAGAGGTAGACAACGATACAAGGGGGAAAGACAACACCAGTGATTAACGAACAGCACCAATGATTAACGAACACCACCAATGATTAACGAACAGCACCAATGATTAACGAACACCACCAATGATTAACGAACAGCACCAATGATTAACGAACAGCACCAATGATTAACGAACAGCACCAATGATTAACGAACAGCACCAATGATTAACGAACAACACCAATGATTAACGAACAACACCAATGATTAACGAACAGCACCAATGATTAACGAACAGCACCAATGATTAACGAACAGCACCAATGATTAACGAACAGCACCAATGATTAACGAACAACACCAATGATTAACGAGCAGCACCAATGATTAACGAACAGCACCAATGATTAACGAACAGCACAAATGATTAACGAACAACACCAATGATTAACGAACAGCACCAATGATTAACGAACAGCACCAATGATTAACGAACAGCACCAATGATTAACGAACAACACCAATGATTAACGAACAACACCAATGATTAACGAACAACACCAATGATTAACGAACAGCACCAATGATTAACGAACAGCACCAATGATTAACGAACAGCAAACTGCCATAATGTACAATCAAGGTGAGAGACAGACAGTGTTGGAGATCCATTGCAGCCAACCATTATTGTGGAAACGGCACTTGATTGATGTGCAAGAGACTATAAGCAAATGGATCTCAGTAACAAACATATTCACGTTGGGATTCTTCTGATCATACCGGATTTTTTCACTGACATATGAGTCTCCATGTGTGGATTTAAAAAAAATTAATTAGTCTGTATTGTAATGCACAATTTTAAGTGGCAATGAAGCTAATGCTTGAGTCGAATCCAAATGTTACAAATCAACTTTCACAGATTCTAGATTTAAAATAATGATAGACATAGCTTGGTATTGTTCTGTTGGGTCGTCATCAAACTGGAGAACGAAGCCCCACATAATAATATGTCAGTTCAGTTTGAATTATCACTGCACTCCGGACATGTCCGTAGTAGCTTAATCTCCTATTTAATCAATCCATCTGCGGACAGCGGCTAACAATGTTTGTCCCGCGTTTTTTGACTCGCTACCTCGAGAGCTTGATGTGCGGCTCCTGTATTTCCACTCCTACCCTAAATACGAGAGTTAAAGTTAAAGTTAGCTGCATATCCTATAGCAAGGCGTCGCATCAACCTCCGGCATTTTAATGCTGTTTGTGATCTCTTGGCAAGTTTACGTTCAGTAGTTCGCCATTGTTTTCTGACTTGGCCGGGGGGGGGGGGGGGAGAGAAAAGGGGGGGGGGGGTACGGGGTGTCAGGCATTGGTAGCACCTTTGGTAATGATGACTCTCAATGTCCTTTTCAGGACCCATCCCCCACTGGTCCAAGTCTGACACCCAGCTCGTGCCTGTGGCTCCTAAGTAGTTGTCAGCATGCGACAGCGGCCACCCCCGGGCAACAGCTGTGAGAGGCTGGCTAAACCAGGCATGGGTATCCGATTTGGTGTCAAACCAAGCGGTGAACTAGGGTATGCCTATCCAGCATGTGAAGACAGGATCCGGCAGACTGCGCGGAAGAAATCATTCCTAATTCAACGGGCAAGACGGCGTTTACCTGCAAAGCGTTGTGGAACGTAATGAGCACGGCAAGGCACGTAGAGCGCCCTGGTCATCCACTGCACCTGTATTCGTCTCCAGTCGTCTTGACTTGTCCTGCCACTGGATTCAGATGGACTCAGGCGAGAGAGTGAGGTCGACGAATTGCGCAACTCTTTCTCACTTTAATCCAATTCATCGCTCAAGTCATTCTTCATCCAACGTCATATATCAATTAAATGGCAAGACAAGATCCCAGACACTGAAGTCCTAGAAAGAGCGTCCATGCCCAGTATCCACACTATACTAATGAAGAATCAGATTCGCTGGGCTGGTCACTTGACTCGCATGCCAGATCACAGGCTCCCTAAACGAATTTTTTTACGGCGAGCTGCGTTGCGGTAAACGCTCCCACGGCGGTCAGAGGAAACGCTTTAAAGACACTGAAAATCTCACTGAATGCTTTTGGAATTCATCATGACACCTGGGAGACTGCAGCCAGAGACCGAAATTCGTGGCGTGCATCATTACGCAAGGGTGAAGTCATTTGTGAGGCAACCAGGACTGCAAGAGCTGTGAAGAGAAGTCAGAACAGAAAAACCACTGCAGAAAATCCTCCTCCAGAAACGTCAAGCATTCTTTGCCCACATTGTCAAAGAACATTTCGAGCCAAAATAGACCTTATCAGCCATCTTAGAACTCACGGCTCCATACTTTCATCCCCACTGGACGAAATGAATGGTCATCATCATTCTTGATGGACAAACAACAACATTGTTTTCTGAATGATCGGCACCCATACCATTTCTCAAAAGTCAACACAAGGCGATCTGATGCCAAATGGCCCGCAACTGTGCTTTGAAAGCGGTATGCGGGATTACGAATTGCGTCCGTAACACCTTCACCATTGAGCCGGCAAATCAGAGATTATACATTGTATTTATAATAATAACAAGTTATTCATTCAATTACAAGTTCTGGTATCTGTCCAACTCTCTAACGGCATTCATAAGGAGAAGGCAAAGAGATAATTACCTGAATTGCTTGTATACATGTTAGTCAGTTAGTTAGATAGTTATTTAGTTAGTCAGTTAGTGAGTGAGTGAGACAGTCAGTTAGTTAGTTAGTTAGTCAGTCAGTCAGGACACGAACATAAACATGATTAAAGACTTTGGTGGTTGCGTGAGATGGTTTACCATGACTCAGGACTGACTGACTGACTGACTGACTGACAGACTGACTGACTGACTGACTGACTAACTAAATAACTAACTAACTAATTGACTTACTGACTAACTAACTGACTAACTAACTAACTAACTAACTAACTAACTAACTAACGAACTAACTAACTAACTAACTAACTAACTAACTAACAACGAACTAACTAACTAACTAACTAACTAACTAACTAACTAACTATCTATCTAACTAACTAATTAACTAACTAACTAACTAAATAACTAACTAACTAACTAAGTAACTAACTAACTAACTAACTAACTAACTAAGTAACTAACTAAGTAAATAACTAACTAACTAACTAACTAAATAACTAACTAACTAAGTAACTAACTAACTAAGTAACTAACTAACTAAGTAACTAACTAACTAACTAACTAACTAACTAACTAACTAACTAACTAACTAACTAACTAACTGACCGACTAGGTAACTAACTAACTAACTAACTAACTAACGAACTAACTAACTAACTAACTATCTAACTAACTAATTAACTAACTAACTAACTAACTAACTAATTAACTAACTAACTAACTAACTAAGTAACTAACTAACTAACCAACTAACTAAGTAACTAACTAACTAACTAACTAACTAACTAACTAAGTCTAGAAAGGAGGAACGGGTTGCTCTGACACCGGTCACTTAGAGCGAAGATTATAATGCTGGATTGTTTAGTTGATTTGATGCTTAGTGAATCTCATGGAAGACTGAGATGTAACACATAATTTCAATGGACTGGCGTCCAGGCGGTTTGAGTCCTCAAAAGGCATACATCTATCGTAGAGCCGCTAGTGCATAGATTTACCTCCTGACACGGTACTTTAGGATTATCTCCCCGCAGAGCGTGTTGATCAGTTTTCCTTCCACTTTCCAAGCCAAGAAAATAGCCGGGTTTGCATGACCTGAACCTCGCATCTGAGGAGAGTCATTTTACGGTAGATCTATATGTTATACTCATCATTACCTGCAGAAGTCGGATGTGTCGGCCTAACGGCGCAAGAACGCAGCTCTGCTGTAAACAGGCACAACGCAATCACGTCCGAAAAAAACAAAAAAACCTCTCCGGTTGAACGCAGAAGAAGAAGAAGACACTCATCATTCAGCACAGCGCATATATACGGCTGAGATTATGTCTTGGTTAGTTTTGCTTTCCCTGCAGTCTGTAGACATTTAATGATCAACATACGCCACTGTAAGGTCCACGGGGAAATCGATAGTGACATAAAAGTCAAATTCTATAGACTATCTGGTGACTGACTGGCTGGGTCAGAGACATTGATTGTTGGCCGGTTATTACAACCTTACTGGCAGACACCAGCAATTCTTCATCATGTAACACGTTCTTTATAGAACGTCACTCTCTTCGCAGGCTCTTTATCTTTTGCTAGTTCTTCTGACTCGTTCATGTTCATGTTTAGATTGCTAGCTTTTGGTGGACCCCTGGTTCGTCTATTTTCATGTCTAGAATGTCCACTATTGGTGTACCCCTGCCTTGTGTATGTCTAGGATGTCCACAGTTGGTGGACCCCTGGCTAGTACATATTTATGTCTAGAATGTCCACAGTTGGTGGCTCCTGGCTAGTGTATGTTCATGTCTAGAATGTCCACATTTGGTGGACCCCTGGCTAGTGTATGTTCATGTCTAGAATGTCCAAATTTGGTGGACCCCTGGCTAGTGTATGTTCATGTCTAGAATGTCCACATTTGATGGACCCCAGGCTAGTGTATGTTCATGTCTAGAATGTCCACAGTTGGTGGACCCCTGGCTAGTACATATTTATGTCTAGAATGTCCACAGTTGGTGGACCCCTGGCTAGTGTATGTTCATGTCTAGAATGTCCACATTTGGTGGACCCCTGGCTAGTGTATGTTCATGTCTAGAATGTCTACAGTTGGTGTACCCCTGCCTCGTGCATGTCTAGAATGTCCTCAGTTGGTGGACCCCTGGCTAGTGCATATTCATGTCTAGAATGTCCACATTTGGTGGACCCCTGGCTAATATATGTTCATGTCTAGAATGTCTACAGTTGGTGGACGCCTGCCTCGCGCATGTCTAGAATGTCCACAGTTGGTGGACCTCTGCCTCGCGCATGTCTAGAATGTTCACAGTTGGTGGACGCCTGCCTCGTGCATGTCTAGAATGTCCACTGTTGGTGGACGCCTGCCTCGCGCATGTCTAGAATGTCCACAGTTGGTGGACCCCTGGCTAGTGCATATTCATGTCTAGAATGTCCACATTTGGTGGACCCCTGGCTAATATATGTTCATGTCTAGAATGTCTACAGTTGGTGGACGCCTGCCTCGTGCATGTCTAGAATGTCCACAGTTGGTGGTCCTCTGCCTCGCGCATGTCTAGAATGTCCACAGTTGGTGGACCTCTGCCTCGCGCATGTCTAGAATGTTCACAGTTGGTGGACGCCTGCCTCGCGCATGTCTAGAATGTCCACAGTTGGTGGATCCCTGCTACGTGCATGTTAGAATGTCCACAGTTGGTGGATCCCTGACTCGTGCATGTCTAGAATGTCCACAGTTGGTGGATCCCTGACTCGTGCATGTCTAGAATGTCTACAGTTGGTGAATCCCTGACTCGTGCATGTCTAGAATGTCCACAGTTGGTGGATCCCTGGCTCGTGCATGTCTAGAATGTCTACAGTTGGTGGACCCCTGGCTAGTGCATATTCACGTCAAGCAATTAGAAAATCGAATAAAGGCCCTGGAGATTTTGGGTACAGAAGCCTGGACAATGTACAAGAAATTAGAAAGTCGAATAGGGGCGCTGAAGATGTGGATATACAGCAGTCTGGACAATGAAAAAGCAATTAGAAAGTCGAATAGATGCCCTGGAGATTTGGATTACAGAAGCCTGGACAATGAACAAGCAATTAGAAAGTCGAATAGACGCCCTGGAGATTTGGATTACAGAAGCCTGGACAATAAACGAGCAATTAAAAAGTCCAATAGATGCCCTGGAGATGTGAATTACAGTAGCCTAAACAATGAACAAGCAATTAGAAAGTCGAATAGTCTCTTTGGTTGTTGATATACAGAAGCCTGAACAGTTATCAGTTATCAGTTATCAGTTGGGGTATCTTCATTGCACTCCGGACATGTCCATGGGTGCTCAAGAACCTCCCCCAGCATATGCATCAGCGTCCGGTGGCTAATAGTGCCAGTTCTGTGTTGGTTGACGAGGCGCTTTGTTTTCCCGATGTACCTCTCGCGTCTGGCTGTGCCGATTCTTACTCCCAAGTCTTTCATCCTGGACAGCGATGTGGAATCACTGACGTCAAAGTCCTCTGTTCTCGCCATATCTTTAAGGACGTTAATAACATCGGCACGATCCATGGGCTGGCCATCTACAGGGGGTGCAGAGCCAGCCAGTTTATCAGCTCGTTCATTTCCCTCGACTCCCGCATGTCCCGGGACGAAGATGAAGGTGACTTTACGAACAACAGACTTCCGCAGCGACTCAGTCCACTGTCTACGTACAGATCCAGCTTCGACCTTCTGAATCATGCTCATTGAATCACTTGGTACACACACGTTGGTGTAATGCTGTGATTCCAGCCATATGAAAGCCTGTGTAACTGCCATCACCTCCATCGCCATGCTGCTCGTGGTCATAGAGTGGGCACCACTGGATTCTTGAACGGTTCGGCCCGCTGAACGGGCTGTAAATGCCCACGCACTTCTCTGCTGCTTACAACAGATCCATCTGTATAGATGAGCACTTTGGGGCTATCTGAGTGTTCATAGATGAGCGCGTTAACCGCAGCATTGACAGCGGCGTGGTTCTGCTCTCTGCACCGTCTGTCGAGTGTGATAATGCAGGAGAAAGTGCACTTAAAAGCTGGAGGCACCGGCACCCATTCCTTGCCGGGGTTGATACTGGTAAGACTGCAGACCTGTCTGACGACATCTTCCGCCCGACCCATCCATGATTTGCCCCCCTTTAGCCTGTCACCCTTTTCTCTGAATATAGCGTCATGCAGAGGGTGCTGCTCATCTGCACTTATTTTTAAGTATGCACAAGCTCTCCAGATCTGGATCCTGTGTTCCAGTGTCGGGAAGTCAAGGAGGTATCTCATTGCTACACAGCTGGTGTCTCTCGTGACGGAGGGATCTGGCCGACGCTCGGCGCTCAGAGGACGGGCGAGACGAACTTATAATCAGATTGCTACTGGTACTATTAGTGTTGGAACTCTTCGCTGGTTGCTGAGGATGGGGACTGAGCACTTATGGGAATGTCCCGAATGCTGTGATGTCGATTCCTAAATCAATCAATCAATCAATCTCGTGCAGCCCAAAATGATGCGCATGGCTTCGTTTTGTACCTTTTCAAGTCTTCCATTCTGTGTATGGCTGACAGTGAGGATGGCCAGGGCATACTCGATGCGTGAAAGCACAAGTCCTTGGAATAGAAGTATTAGGAGTCTTTGCTCGATATTGGCAGTCGCCATGACTCTCATTGCTGACAAACCTTTTCGAGCTTTCGTTATGACATAATCGACATGATTTCTGAAGGACAGGCTACGATCAAGCCTCACGCCAAGATATGTCATTGACTGGGTTCTACTCAAAATGCTCCCATCCATTCTTACTGCCGGCATGTCTGTTTTCACAATATGGTTGATTAGGGAGAACCATGTAACCGATGACTTTGCAGGGTTGACAAGGGCAACGGCATCAGCACACCATGAGGAAATTCGATCTAGTTCGCCCTGCATATCATTGGCAACCGCCTGTCTATCTCGACCCTGTCGATACACGAGGATGTCGTCAACGAATGACAGAGTCCTACCCCTCCCGTCCAACTGTTGTTCAGTGATCGGCACCGTATACACGTTGAATAGTACTGGTGACAGTGGTGAACCCTGCAGCAATCCTGGACATATCGTTATCGGCTCAGAAGACCAACTCCCGCATCTTAGCACCACCTTCCTTTGGAGCAGAACTGCAGCTATCCATCGTACAAGGTGAGGGTGTACTTTCAGTCTGAGGAGGGTTTGCATCAAGTGCTCGAAAGATACTCTGTTATATGCGTCCTCTAAGTCTATGGCTGCCGCACATGTCTCTTCTCTGACCTGTAATCCTTAGTAAACATCTTGAGCAAAGACCGCCGCATTCAGCCATGACTCTTTGTTGCGTCTGTATCCTCCAAGTGTGGGCGGGAAGCAGTTGAGTTGTTCCAAGTCACAAGCAAGTCTGTGTGCTACAATTTTCTCCAGTAACTTGCCAGCAGTGTTCTGCATCGTAATGATTCTGTAGCCGCTTATCTTGGAATGGTCTTTGTTCGGTTTTGGCAGCGGCAGCAAGTAGCTGTGTAGCCATTCTTCTTTGATCTGACCCCTCTGGATACTGGTGTTGAATTCTCTGGCCAGTTCTTCCATGTCATCCTCTGATATCACCAGTAGGTCACCATATCGGATGCCGTCTGGGCCTGGGGCGGTGTTAGGTGATTTATTGAGCATCGCACGCGCTATCTCAGCTGTGATTATCCAGTCTTCGTCTGTCCCGACCCCTCGCACAACTGAGTGAGTGTCGTTGTGGTCCTCTGTCTGGCGGGCTAGTCTTTCTGGTCAGTCTGTTCTATGTAGCGTGCAAGAAGGGCCTTACCTTTATCCGCATCCGACTTTTTCCATGTGAGGTCTGTGCCTTGAAAGTCTGGAATACCCCTACGTTGTGCAGCACCGTTCATGCTCTTATGGAGGTGCCAGCATGTCGTAAGAGATCGCTCGGAGCACACCTTCCTGCAGAACTCGTCCCATTTCTCGGACTTGGCCTGTTTGGCGCAGGATTTGAATAAAGTCATCGTCATATCGACCTCAGACTTCAGGTTCGCCATCTCAACCTGTGGCATATTAGCCTTTCTGGCCTTTTGCCAGACTTTGACAGCCTGCCTCTTTCCCAGCCATGCCTTCTCGACCTCTCCATTCCACCATGGTGGCTGCAACCATCTTTCTTGTCTCCTGCGGGAGGAAGTTAGTTTTCTTCTTCTCATCTTGCTTATGACGTCTTGACCAGTGTTGTCGTACGGGAAGGCATTTGTCTTGTTTCTTTGACTCATGGCCCTGTCTTTCTTGATCAAGATGACACAAGGGTAGTGGTCACTATCGTGGTATCCCAATGTGCCCCACCGGCATCTTGGTGCGATGGTGGGTGATACCAGAGCCAGGTCAATGACGCTGTCAGAGTCACCTGGTCGAGTGGCTATTCTAGTGACCTTCCCATCATTCAGACAGATTAGGGCAGGAGATGCCAGGGCGTCCTCCAGATCTTCTCCCTGTCTATTCGTGATGCAATTCCCCCATTGAATGCCTCTGGCATTGAAGTCCCCACAGTAGATAATATGCCTTTCATCCATATCCAACAAACTCTGCCATTGTCGCACGTCGACCTTCCCATTTCGCGCATAAACGTTCACGATTACAAGCTGCACTGGCGTCATTATTCTAAATGCCTGCACTTGCAGGGCATCACTGTTCCAGGAAGACATATCAATCTCAGACACTAGTATGTTGTCGCGGACCAGAATGGCCTGTCCGAGGTGCCGCCTGTTAAAGAATCCCTGAAATCCCGCGACATTGACTGTTCACGCAACCACATATATAGATAATTCTGGTCTGGCAAGAATGCGACAGCGAGGAGTGACGAGGGGATCTGGCCGATGCTCGACGCTTAGAGGAAAGGCGAGACGCACATATAATCAGATTGCTACTGGTACTATTGGGGTTGGAACTCTTCGCTGGCTTCTGAGGATGGGAACGGAGCGCTTATGGGAATGCCCCGAATGCTGTGATGTCGGTTCCTAAATCAATCAATCAATCAATCAATCAATCAATCAATATATTGAAAATTCAAGATTAGTGAATCAGCCATGTGCACATGTGGATTGACATCGTAGACAGCAGTTCAGATTGCCCCGAATGCAAATATATAGGCAAACCTTCTGGAATGGAGAAACAACAGTGGAAGTTAAACTCTATGGACCACGAATGAACCCCCTCCCCCCATACACACACACACTAACACGCACACACGCACACACACTCACACACACACACACACACACACACACACACACACACAAACCTACACGCACACAAGACAATGAAGTTTATTCATAAAACAGCAAAGTAGATATGACATAATAAGATTTCAAGCGAGCGAAAGAAGAAAGGGGAATGTATGCTCCAGCTAGAGACAAACGTCGCAGCCTCTAAGCCTAATACTGTTTATCTATTAAACGCACTCTTTACGAAGCAGCCATTTTCTTAATGCAACAATTGACCATCTGTAGCCAGCGCCTATCTGCAGAGAGACATCTTGACCATTCGATCAGGCCAAACTCATCTATGGAAAAGCCCAATCAAATTGCTCCATTTCCTTCTGTAGCGAAATTGGACGCAAAATGATTTGCCGACTTCTTGACATATGGAAATGGCTCCACTGGGCCAATGTGGCAGGATTTCTGCTGTTTTTTTTTCTCTCTCCATCTTTCCCGTCTTTCTGAAGTTAAGTAATCAAGAGATTGGCTCTGGATGACTGCCTGTAAGGTTCCACGTGCAGCGGAATTTCATTAAGTGAGGCGTGTTCTCACACTCAGGGCCAAATCTGCTCACGAAAAACAAGAAATGAGCATACAATGACGTCACGAACCTGATCTAATTTAAGTTTGTGTGAAGGAAACAAGCATTCCGATTCCATCTTGAGTCGGGTACTCCAGATTTTGAGCCACCTTCATTTTTAACTGTCTTTATTGGATGTTTCTGAGCCAGTAAACAGAACACTTCAGCCAAGGAATATGACTTTTTGCGCCCCTTTTCTGGTGAATTTTTATTCTCACAAAAGTGTATTAAAGATTTGTTTATAAACCAGTGTATTAAATTGCGCTGGCAATAAAATTTATTTAATTTGGCTCAATTTGTGGCAGTTTTCATTTTCATTTTTTTGCTATTCTTGGTTGTGCTGCTGTTGTTTTTTGTTGTTGCTGTTCTTTTATCCCTCCTTCTCCTTCCCTCCACGCCCTCCTCACCCTCAACGTCCTCCTCCTCCTCCTCCTCCTCCTCCTACTACTACTACTACTACTACTACTACTACTACTACTACTACTACTACTACTACTACTACTACTACTACTACTACTACTACTACTACGACTATTACTACTACTAATTCTGCTGATACTGCTACACTTCTATTATTTCTACTACTACTACTTCTACTACTACTACTACTACTACTACTACTACTACTACTACTACTACTACTACTACTACTACTACTACTACTACTACTACTACTACTACTACTACTACTACTACTACTACTACTACTACTACTACTACTTCTGCTACTGCTGCTGCTACTACTACTACTACTACTACTACTACTACTACTACTACTACTACTACTACTACTAGTACTACTACTACTACTACTTCTACTACGTCTACTCCCTCTTCTTCTTCTTTTTCTACTACTACTACTACTACTACTACTACTACTACTACTACTACTACTACTACTACTACTACTACTACTACTACTACTACTACTACTACTACTACTACTACTACTACTACTACTACTACTACTACTACTACTACTACTACTACTACTACTACTACTACTACTACTACTACTACTACTACTTCTTCTTCTTCGTCTTCTTCTTCTTCATCTTTTTCTACTTCTCCTCCTTTTCCTGCTTCTTCTTCGTCTTCTTCTTCTTCTTTATCTTCCTCTTCCTCTTCTTTCTTCTTCTTCTTCTTCTTCTTCTTCTTCTTCTTCTTCTTCTTCTTCTTCTTCTTCTTCTTCTTCTTCTTCTTCTTCTTCTTCTTCTTCTTCTTCTTCTTCTTCTTCTTCTTCTTCTTCTTCTCCTTCTTCTTCTTCTGCTAATCCGTATGTTCCCTCTATCCGGTGTAACACTGTTTCTTCCAAACCGCCGAGCTTGCAACCTTATTCTCCTTCCTTTAATTCACGATCTCGCCCAACCGTTTAGTCTCCCCTTCATATTAATACTTCTCAGTCTTAACATAACCTCCCCGTATTCTCCCCCCGCCCATGTTCTTCAATTCGTTCCGACTGTTCTATGCTTTCCCTCTTTCAAACTGTGAATAAGTGTGAACAATACAAGTGTAGCGGTGTGTGACATATCTCGAATGTTCTAACGACTACATTGCTGTAAACGCCTGGGATAACCATATAAATCATCTAATGAGATAGGCATGACATTCAAAACCGAGTACGGACATCATTACCAAAAACTTTCACTGAAAAGTCCATAGAAATTTGCCCAGCCAACACGGCGTAGAAATTAAAAAGCCAAAATCTGTCTTGAAATGACCAGAAGCAAGACACCGTTATCCAATTAGGCAAATAGATAGTTGTGTCTCGATTGTCTCTTGTCACAAGGTAAAGGACAGTAACCTCAGGATGTTCTTTAGTCTCCAGTGATTTTATCTCCCCTTTCAATGGCTGATCACTCATTGGAACTCCAATCTTTCTGGTTGAATTTAATAAAGGCAGAATGGATATCGTCGTCTCTGTGTACCGAGGGAAATAGATTCCTGGGTGTTGATTGGCGTCCGTGGATGAGGAGGGGGAGGATGTAGATATGAGAAGACATACTAGACAATATACATACATGAATATTAGATTTAAACATGTACAACCATGTGTACTGTGGTTTGATGTCGCAGACAACAGACTCCATACTACTAGACTGACCAACATATTATATATTCATTTTTAGGCAAACCTTATGGCCTTAGAAATACAACTACGTTGAAGATAAACTCTATATGTACCACTGAGTGTACTAAAGAAGACAGTTAAATTCATACAAGAGACAACACTGCATGTATAGACAAATTACACACGAATGAAAGAAGAAGATGAAAAGCACGTCAACTATTCACGATTGATTATGCCAGGTAAGGTCTATCCGTCTGTCTCCATCCGTCCATCCATCCGCTGGTTAGGCTGTCTGCCTGCCGGTCTCTTTGACTATCTGTCTAACTGTCTGTCTGCCAATCCACCTGTCTATCTGAGAGTCTCAGTCCCTTGCCATATTCTTATAATCCACGCCGCGCAACTTTGATGATCATGTCTATCCATAGCCATCTGTCTCATGTACGGCCAATCATTTCTGGTACTGATATTCCCCCATGCCACAATGTCAAATTATCCTGCATTTACTCTCCTGGTCTCACACTGCCTCTCTTCGCGATCAACTTTCCTTCTGTGATGTCATACTCCAACTTTTCCATCATGATGACGTACTCCAATTTTCGCGTTGTGACGACATACTCCAACTTTCCCGATGTGACGACATGCTCCAACTTTCCCATTATGACGATATACTCCAACTTTCCCATCATGACGACCTACTCCAGCTTTCCCATTGTGACGACATACTCCAACTTTCACGTTGTGACGACATACTCCAAATTTCCATCATGATGACATACTATACATTTCCCATTGTGACGACATACTCCAACTTTTCCATTGTGACGACATACTCCAACTTTTCCATTGTGTCGACATACTCCAACTTTCCCATTGTGATAACATACTCCAACTTTCCCATCATGACGACCTACTTCAACATTCGCGAGGTGACGACATACTCCACCTTTCGCGTTTTGACAACCTATTCCAACTTTCACGTTGTGACGACCTACTCCAACTTTCCCATTATGGCGACATACTCCAACTTTCCCATTATGGCGACATACTCCAACTTTCCCATTGTGACGACATACTCCAACTTTCCCATCATGACGACATACTCCAACTTTCCCATTGTGACGACATACTCCAACTTTCCCATCATGACGACATACTCCAGCTTCCCCGTTGTGACGACATACTCCAACTTTCCCATTGTGACGATATCCTCCAACTTTCCCATCATGACGACATACTCCAACTTTCCCATTGTGACGACATACTCCAACTTTCCCGTTGTGACGACATACTCCAGCTTCCCCGTTGTGACGACATACTCCAACTTTCCCGTTGTGACGACATACTCCAACTTTCCCGTTGTGACGACATACTCCAACTTTCCCATCATGACGACATACTCCACTTTCCCGTTGTGACGACATACTCCAACTTTCCCGTTGTGACGACATACTCCAACTTTCCCATCATGACGACATACTCCAACTTTCCTGTTGTGACGACATACTCCAACTTTCCCGTTGTGACGACATACTCCAACTTTCCCGTTGTGACGACATACTCCAACTTTCCCGTTGTGACGACATACTCCAACTTTCCCATCATGCTGACATACTCCAACTTTCCCGTTGTGAGGACATACTCCAACTTTCCCGTTGTGACAACATACTCCAACTTTCCCATTCGTGACGACATACTCCAACATCCGCGTTGTGACGACATACTCCAATTTTCCCATCGTGACGACATACTCCAACTTTCCCGTTGTGGCGATATACTCCAACTTTCCCGTTGTGACGACATACTCCAACTTTCTCATCATGACGACATACTCCAACTTTCCCATCAGTGACGACATACTCCAACTTTCCCATCATGACGACATACTCCAACTTTCCCATCATGACGACATACTCCAACTTTCCCGTTGTGACGACATACTCCAACTTTCCCGTTGTGACGACATACTCCAACTTTCCCATTAGTGACGACATACTCCAACTTCCCGTTGTGACGACATACTCCAACTTTCCCGTTGTGACGACATACTCCAACTTTCCCGTTGTGACGACATAATCTAAGCTTTCCCACTTGTGACGACATACTCCAACTTTCCCATTGTGACGACATACTCCAACTTTCCCGTTGTGACGACATACTCCAACTTTCCATCATTGGACGACATACTCCAACTTTCCCGTTGTGACGACATACTCCAACTTTCCCGTTGTGACGACATACTCCAACTTTCCCATCATGACGACATACTCCAACTTTCCCGTTGTGACGACATACTCCAACTTTCCCATTGTGACGACATACTCCAACTTTCCCATCTGTGACGACATACTCCAACTTTCCCGTTGTGACGACATACTCCAACTTTCCCATTGTGACGACATACTCCAACTTTCCCGTTGTGGCGATATACTCAACTTTCCCGTTGTGACGACATACTCCAACTTTCCCATCATGACGACATACTCCAAATTTCCCATCATGACGACATACTCCAACTTTCCCATCATGGACGACATACTCCAACTTTCCATCATTGACGACATACTCCAACTTTCCCGTTGTGACGACATACTCCAACTTTCCCGTTGTGACGACATACTCCAACTTTCCCATCATGACGGCGTACTCCAACTTTCCCATCATAACGACCTACTCCACATTCCGCGTTGTGACGACATACTCCAACTTTCCCGTTGTGACGACATACTCCAACTTTCCCGTTGTGACGACATACTCCAAGCTTCCCACTTGTGACGACATACTCCAACTTTCCCGTTGTGACGACATACTCCAGCTTTCCCCGTTGTGACGACATACTCCAACTTTCCCGTTGTGACGACATACTCCAACTTTCCCGTTGTGACGACATACTCCAACTTTCCCGTGATGACGACATACTCCAGCTATCCTGTTGTGACGACATACTCCAACTTTCCCGTTGTGACGACATACTCCAACTTTCCCAGTGTGACGACATACTCCAACTTTCCCGTTGTGACGACATACTCCAACTTTCCCGTTGTGACGACATACTCCAACTTTCCCGTTGTGACGACATACTCCAACTTTCCCGTTGTGACGACATACTCCAACTTTCCCATTGTGACGACATACTCCAACTTTCCCGTTGTGACGACATACTCCAACTTTCCCGTTGTGACGACATACTCCAACTTTCCCATTGTGACGACATACTCCAACATTTGCGTTGTGACGACATACTCCAACTTTCCCGTTGTGACGACATACTCCAACTTTCCCGTTGTGACGACATACTCCAACTTTCCCGTTGTGACGACATACTCCAACTTTCTCATCATGTGACGACATACTCCAACTTTCCCATTGTGACGACATACTCCAACTTTCCCATTGTGACGACATACTCCAACTTTCCCATCTGTGACGACATACTCCAACTTTCCCGTTGTGACGACATACTCCAACTTTCCCGTTGTGACGACATACTCCAACTTTCCCATCAGTGACGACATACTCCAACTTTCCCATCAGTGACGACCTACTCCAACATTCCGCGTTGTGACGACATACTCCAACTTTCCCGTTGTGACGACATACTCCAACTTTCCCGTTGTGACGACATAATCTAAGCTTTCCCACTGTGACGACATACTCCAACTTTCCCATCATGACGACATACTCCAACTTTCCCGTTGTGACGACATACTCCAACTTTCCCGTTGTGACGACATACTCCAACTTTCCCATCATAACGACCTACTCCAACATCCGCGTTGTGACGACATACTCCAACTTTCCCGTTGTGACGACATACTCCAACTTTCCATCATGACGACATACTCCAACTTTCCCGTTGTGACGACATACTCCAACTTTCCCGTTGTGACAACATACTCCAACTTTCCCATCGTGACGACATACTCCAACTTTCCCGTTGTGACGACATACTCCAACTTTCCCATCGTGACGACATACTCCAACTTTCCCGTTGTGACGACATACTCCAACTTTCCCATTATGACGACATACTCCAACTTTCCCTCATGTGACGACATACTCCAACTTTCCCGTTGTGACGACATACTCCAACTTTCCTCGTTGTGACGACATACTCCAACTTTCCCGTCTGTGACGACATACTCCAACTTTCCCTCTGTGACGACATACACCAACTTTCCCATTGTCACGACATACTCCAACTTTCCCGCTGTGACAACATACTCCAACTTTCCCGTTGTGACGACATACTCCAACTTTCCCAGTCAGTGACGGACGTACTCCAACTTTCCCATGTAGACGACATACTCCAACTTTCCGCGTTGTGACGACATACTCCAACTTTCCCGTTGTGACGACATACTCCAACTTTCCCGTTGTGACGACATACTCCAACTTTCCCCTGTGACGACATACTCCAACTTTCCCGTTGTGACGACATACTCCAGCTTCCCCGTTGTGACGACATACTCCAACTTTCCCGTTGTGACGACATACTTCAAATTTCCCGTTGTGACGACATACTCCAACTTTCCCATCATGACGACAAACTCCAACTTTCCCGTTGTGACGACATACTCCAACTTTCCCGTTGTGACGACATACTCCAACTTTCCCATCATGACGACATACTCCAACTTTCCTGTTGTGACGACATACTCCAACTTTCCCGTTGTGACGACATACTCCAACTTTCCCGTAGTGACGACATACTCCAACTTTCCCGTTGTGACGACATACTCCAACTTTCCCATCATGACGACATACTCCAACTTTCCCGTTGTGACGACATACTCCAACTTTCCCGTTGTGACAACATACTCCAACTTTCCCATCGTGACGACATACTCCAACATCCGCGTTGTGACGACATACTCAAATTTTCCCATCGTGACGACATACTCCAAATTTCCCGTTGTGACGACATACTCCAACTTTCCCGTTGTGACGACATACTCCAACTTTCCCATCATGACGGCGTACTCCAACTTTCCCATCATAACGACCTACTCCAACATCCGCGTTGTGACGACATACTCCAACTTTCCCGTTGTGACGACATACTCCAACTTTCCCGTTGTGACGACATAATCTAGCTTCCCCACTGTGACGACATACTCCAACTTTCCCATCATGACGACATACTCCAACTTTCCCGTTGTGACGACATACTCCAACTTTCCCGTTGTGACGACATACTCCAACTTTCCCATCATGACGACATACTCCAACTTTCCCGTTGTGACGACATACTCCAACTTTCCCGTTGTGACGACATACTCCAACTTTCCCATCATGACGACATACTCCAACTTTCCCGTTGTGACGACATACTCCAACTTTCCCGTTGTGACAACATACTCCAACTTTCCCATCGTGACGACATACTCCAACATCCGCGTTGTGACGACATACTCCAATTTTCCCATCGTGACGACATACTCCAACTTTCCCATCATGACGACATACTCCAACTTTCCCATCATGACGACATACTCCAACTTTCCCATCATGACGACATACTCCAACTTTCCCGTTGTGACGACATACTCCAACTTTCTCGTTGTGACGACATACTCCAACTTTCCCATCATGACGACATACTCCAACTTTCCCATCATGACGACATACTCCAACTTTCCCATCATGACGACATACTCCAACTTTCCCGTTGTGACGACATACTCCAACTTTCCCGTTGTGACGACATACTCCAACTTTCCCATCATGACGGCGTACTCCAACTTTCCCATCATAACGACCTACTCCAACATCCGCGTTGTGACGACATACTCCAACTTTCCCGTTGTGACGACATACTCCAACTTTCCCGTTGTGACGACATAATCTAGCTTCCCCACTGTGACGACATACTCCAACTTTCCCGTTGTGACGACATACTCCAGCTTCCCCGTTGTGACGACATACTCCAACTTTCCCGTTGTGACGACATACTTCAAATTTCCCGTTGTGACGACATACTCCAACTTTCCCATCATGACGACATACTCCAACTTTCCCGTTGTGACGACATACTCCAACTTTCCCGTTGTGACGACATACTCCAACTTTCCCATCATGACGACATACTCCAACTTTCCTGTTGTGACGACATACTCCAACTTTCCCGTTGTGACGACATACTCCAACTTTCCCGTAGTGACGACATACTCCAACTTTCCCGTTGTGACGACATACTCCAACTTTCCCATCATGACGACATACTCCAACTTTCCCGTTGTGACGACATACTCCAACTTTCCCGTTGTGACAACATACTCCAACTTTCCCATCGTGACGACATACTCCAACATCCGCGTTGTGACGACATACTCCAATTTTCCCATCGTGACGACATACTCCAACTTTCCCGTTGTGGCGATATACTCCAACTTTCCCGTTGTGACGACATACTCCAACTTTCTCATCATGACGACATACTCCAACTTTCCCATCATGACGACATACTCCAACTTTCCCATCATGACGACATACTCCAACTTTCCCATCATGACGACATACTCCAACTTTCCCGTTGTGACGACATACTCCAACTTTCCCGTTGTGACGACATACTCCAACTTTCCCATCATGACGGCGTACTCCAACTTTCCCATCATAACGACCTACTCCAACATCCGCGTTGTGACGACATACTCCAACTTTCCCGTTGTGACGACATACTCCAACTTTCCCGTTGTGACGACATAATCTAGCTTCCCCACTGTGACGACATACTCCAACTTTCCCATCATGACGACATACTCCAACTTTCCCGTTGTGACGACATACTCCAACTTTCCCGTTGTGACGACATACTCCAACTTTCCCATCATGACGACATACTCCAACTTTCCCGTTGTGACGACATACTCCAACTTTCCCGTTGTGACGACATACTCCAACTTTCCCATCATGACGACATACTCCAACTTTCCCGTTGTGACGACATACTCCAACTTTCCCGTTGTGACAACATACTCCAACTTTCCCATCGTGACGACATACTCCAACATCCGCGTTGTGACGACATACTCCAATTTTCCCATCGTGACGACATACTTCAACTTTCCCATCATGACGACATACTCCAACTTTCCCATCATGACGACATACTCCAACTTTCCCGTTGTGACGACATACTCCAACTTTCTCGTTGTGACGACATACTCCAACTTTCCCATCATGACGGCGTACTCCAACTTTCCCATCATAACGACCTACTCCAACATCCGCGTTGTGACGACATACTCCAACTTTCCCGTTGTGACGACATACTCCAACTTTCCCGTTGTGACGACATAATCTAGCTTCCCCACTGTGACGACATACTCCAACTTTCCCATCATGACGACATACTCCAACTTTTCCGTTGTGATGACATACTCCAACTTTCCCGTTGTGACGACATACTCTAACTTTCCCATCATGACGGCGTACTCCAACTTTCCCATCATAACGACCTACTCCAACATCCGCGTTGTGACGACATACTCCAACTTTCCCATTCTGACGACATACTCCAACTTTCCCATTCTGACGACATACTCCAGCTTTCCCATTGTGACGACATCCTCCAACTTTCTCATCATGACGACATGCTCCTAATTTGCCGTTGTGACGACATACCATAACTTTCCCGTTGTGACGACATACTCCAACTTTCCCGTTCTGACGACATACTCCAATTTTCCCGTTGTGACGACGTCCTCCAACCTTCCCTTTGTGACTACGGTTTCCAACTTTCCCTTTGTGACTGCATATTCCAGCCTGTCCTTCTCATGACATGCCCAAAGAAAGTGGACTGTCTTCTTCTGATTCAAGTAACCAGTTCTCCTTGAGAGTCAACTTCTTTTGAGCTGTTTTCATTGTGTTTCTAGCCCTCTCCCTTGCTTTAGAAAAAAAAAAATTAATACTTTGTCTTTCTTTGTTACGGTCTACATCCATTTAATCTATGCTATTGAGTTGAGTGAAAATGAGTCAAAAACTGAGAACCGACATCACAGCACTCTGGACATTCCTAAAGTGCTTCGTCCTCATCCTCAACAGCTAGAGAAGAGTCCCAATACTAATGGTCCCAGCAACAGTCTGATGTCTCTGCCAGCTCTTTCCCCGGATTATCTTCTTCTTCTTCTTCTTCTTCTTCTTCTTCTTCTTCTTCTTCTTCTTCTTCTTCTTCTTCTTCTTCTTCTTCTTCTTCTTCTTCTTCTTCTTCTTCCTCTTCTTCTTCTTCTTCTTCTTGTCCTTCTCATGACCAAAGAAAGTGGACTGTCTTCTTCTGATTCAAGTAACCAGTTCTCCTTGAGAGTCAACTTCTTTTGAGCTGTTTTCATTGTGTTTTTAGCCCTCTCCCTTGCTTTAGAAACAAAAAATTAATTAATACTTTGTCTTTCCTTGTTACGGTCTACAGCTATTTAATCTATGCTGTTGAGTTGATTGAAAATGAGTCAAGAACCGAGAACCGACATCACAGCACTCTGGACATTCCTAAAGTGCTCGTCCTCATCCTCAACAGCTAGAGAAGAGTTCCAATACTAATGGTACCAGCAACAGTCTGATTTTTTTTTTCCTTTCCCTGGCCCCCGCCCTTTTTTCCCTGGAG
>JACEFZ010012889.1:0-19298 GCA_014155875.1 Cepaea nemoralis
GCCCCACACTCCATGACTGGGACAACCAGGCAGCCCCACACACTCCATGACTGGGACAACCAGGCAGCCCAGATCAATGTTTAAAAATCACTGTTTGAAATGTTAAAGTAAATATGAACCACAGTAACAACTGAGTGCAACAATGTTAAAAGATCACTGTCTAAAATGTTAAAGTAAACCCAAACAAGACTAACAACTGAATGCAACAATGTTACAAGATCCCTGTCTGAAATGTTAAAGTAAATCTGAACCACTGTAACAACTGAGTGCAACAATGTTACAAGATGACTGTCTGAAATTTTAAAGTAAATCTGAACCACTGTAACAACTGAGTGCAACAATGTTAAAAGATCACTGTCTGAAATGTTAAAGTAAATCTGAACCACTGTAACAATTGAGTGCAACAATGTTAAAAGATCACTGTCTGAAATGTTAAAGTAAATCTGAACCACTGTAACAACTGACTGCAACAATACCTGTCTTATAGTCTCACTGGTGATGACACCTGGCAAGTCACTCAGTTCTGGAAAACCCTGGTGAGTCCAGACTTTGAGCCTGCGGGCAAACTCCAGCTCGTCAACCACACCTGCCCAGTTCACTAAGGACTCTAGCACAACCATCTGAAATAGACATGTCTGTGCATGAGTCACTGCCCATTCTGTCACATTACACAGGTCTCTGCACATTGTCACTTGTCGTTTTACATAAAACACTGACCATTCTGTCACCTGTCTTATTACATAGGTCCCTCCCTGCACATTATGTCGTCTGTAGTTTTACATTTTTTTTTTCTTTTTTTTTTTCGCTTTTCCATCCTGTTTCAGGATATTGCGGTCAACACCAGCATCTTTCAGCTGTATGTTGATTTCTAGGCTAGATTACGCTCATCAGCACGCCACGACTTTCTGAGCGACCGGCTCCATACTCTCATAAGTCACTTTTGCGATTCGAACCACTGCTAATTCTTGTCGCGTCACGTGACGAGAGTATTCGGGGTTAGCGGAGAAAGCTGTTAACCCCTCGGCCATGGAGATGACCATTCTGTCACCTGTCATACTGCCTAAGTCAATGACCATTCTGTCACTTGCCATATTACACAGGTCTCTGCACTTTATGTCACCTGTTATATTACATCAAGCTCCATGACACATATTCTTTTCTGATTATTGCTTCACTTATATTTGTTATTATGTGACTAACAGCTGATGAACTTGAGTACATTTCTTTGTGTGCAGGTATCTTTCCTGTGGCAATATCGGATGTGAGTCATAGCATTTTGCAATCACTAAAGAAAAAAAAAATTAGTGCTTGTGGCTTAAATGTTACTGAAAGATAATACAAATATTGTGGACTAGAAAGAAGACAAATACCAACATTCTACAAAATGTGAACATCAAAGAGAACTGGCTCACAAACAATAATACTAAGTCTAGGAAACAGAAAAACCGTAGTCGTATTAAATATTACAGAAGCTGCGATAGAACACTGATGGGAGGCGTGGTGCCTGGGACATGAGGCTGGGGTTGACCAGCAGGGAGATGGACACAGGAGACTGAAGACACCCTGGGGCATGATCATGCATGGGGCAGGGGAACTAGCACAGGATCAAGGGCATTGCTGGAGGGCCATGGTGAGAGCAACATGACAGGATTTGCTGCATGATGCCCATGATGAGAGCAACAGGAAAGGATCTGTGTGATGCCTATGATGAGAGCAATAGGAAAGGATCTGTGTGATGCCTATGATGAGAGCAACAGGAAAGGATCTGTGTGATGCCCATGATGAGAGCAACATGAATGGATCTGTTATGTGATGCTCTCGATGAAAAGCACAGACAAGAAGACATGTCCCGAACTGGCTGTGGATGTGACATCTCCATCACATTCTGTAGGCCTGAATGCAGGGAGGAATAGGTGGTTGATCTTTCCCTCACTTAGCCAGATGATGAACACAGTCCCTCATTTCTTCTTCTTCTTCTTCTGCGTTCATCCGGATTTTTTTTCCGGATGTGACTGCGTTGTGCCTGTTTACAGCAGAGCTGCGTTCTTGCACCGTTAGGCCGACACATCCGACTTCTGCGGGCATTTGTTGACCGGGTTAACCTTCCCGGTGGAGTCCCTCGTTTGACTGCACTTACAACATTATCAGCATAGCTTTGTATCAACTACACTAAGAAGGCTGCCGATGAACAGCTTAAGGGGTGGGAAATCTGATGGGGTTGTCAACATCTTTACACTTTGTTCAATAAGAAATGGTCATGATGGCGAAACAAGGTAGGAGGCTGAAAAATGAGAACAAGCGATAGAGAACAAAGACAAGTCACTTGTTGCCATGGAGAGAGAGAGACTGAGAGAGAGAGAGAGGAGAGAGAGAGAGAGAGAGAGAGAGAGAGAGAGAGAGAGAGAGAGAGAGAGAGAGAGAGAGAGAGAGAGAGAGAGAGAGGGGTGTGTGTGTGTGTGTTGTGTGTGTGTGTTTGTGTGTGTGTGTGTGCGCACGCGTGCACGTGGGTGTACATAGTATGTCTGTGTATATATATTTGTGTGAGTCTGTAAGCCTGCCTATAACATAACGTTAGATTGATTGATTGATTTAGGAGCCGACATCACAGCATTCGGGGCATTCCCATAAGCGCTCTGTCCCCATCCTCAGCTGCCAGCGAAGAGTTCCAACACTAATAGTACCAGTAGCAATCTGATTATATGTCCGTCTCGCCTTTCCTCTGAGCGTTGAGCACCGGCCAGATCCCCTCGTCACTCCTCGCTGTCTCATTTTTGCCAGACCATGGTGATCCATTTGCTCCTTCGAGGTGTACACGTGCTCCCACAAGGCCGCAACCACATCTGCCTTGTCATGCATCAATACTCCACCAAGTTTTGCAGAGCCAGCCAATCTGTCTGCCTGTTCATTCCCCAGCATACCTGCATGCCCCGGAGAAAAGATCTAAGCGATGCTTGCCACCCGTGACCTCCGAAGCGAAGCAAGCCACTCTGCCCGAAGCTTGCCTGTCTTCACCTTCCTCAGCATGCTTTCTGAGATCACGATGTGTGTGTATCGTATTCTCCATCCAGCGGAAAGCTGCACAGACTGCCTCCACCTCCATTCTTAAGCTAGATGTTGTAGTATTATATGCTAGGCTTTCCTGCACCAAACATCGACCATTAGCTTTTGCTAAGAACTCTCAGGCACTTCTCCTACCTCTCAACACCAACAAATCTGTGTAGATAATTACATCACCCAAGCGAGCATTATATAATGTTGAAATATGAATTGTTTATGTTTGATCTATGTTTACAGAATTAATTGTACACTGTTTGTTGTTTTCACTATAAATATAATATTCATGATAGATAACTGGTGTGCAAAAGATGAATGACTGGAAGGTTTGATTGCAAAACAGGCCTGTGTGCCCAATTTGTGACCCTATAAAAATAGTTTGTTCATTCAAAGTGTATCAGAATGATCCAGAAATAGAGACAGCAACAATTGGTCTACTCACCAACTGGTCAAAATTTGAGGTCCAGCTTCCTTGTCTCCACAGAACTCGGTGCTCATCCCGCACTATTCTATTATAGACAAGGCCATCCTCACAACCATAATGAAAAGCACACTCATCGGCTGACATCCAACGGCAGGCAACACCGATGGCATCACCCACAGCTGCTCCGTACACCAAACCTGCAACATACACAAAACAATAATTTTTGTAGAGGGAGTCTCCGTGGCGAAGTGGTCAAGCCATATGACTCGGGCTTGAAGGTTGTGGGTTCGATTCTGGGTCGCATCTTTCGGTTCACGAGTGCATATTTTCAGAGACTCCTGAGGGTCATCACTGGAGTTATGGAGTTTGTGCTTTGTGTGACGCTTTCCGCGCTGCGGAAAGAGACTGGGCCATATGGGATAAAATCCTGGTGCAATGAAGTCGACCCTGTGAACTTTTAAGGACACAGGCTTGACAGACAAGGACTTTAAACTAATACTACACTGCAGCCTTAACCTATAAATCTCACAATGTATCCTTAATGATAATTCTCTGTAAATTAAGTGATAATTCTCTCTATTATAGTGTTGATAATTCTCACAACTGAAGCCTTACCTATAATTCTATCTCTTAACTGGAAAGGTGTCAAGGTAGTGGCATCAATGGGTGGCAGCAGCGGGGCCCTGACCCGGTTGGTGGTGTGGGTTGTGTTGGTCTGTTCCTGGATATACTGGATCTGTGCCGAGTGGGGATTGCTGACGGATGCGTCCGACTTGTTGCCATAGCATCGAGGGAAGTTGTTGAGGGGAACTGCGGGGCAAACAGGAAATCCCCCACAGCTGGTCAGGTACTGCTTGCGGATGTACTGGAGAGTGGAGGATGACCCCTCGTCACAGACAGCCTGTGGTGGACTTTCCAGGAGATTCTGAATTAAGATTTGTAATAATACTGTTAACACTGGAACATTTTATAAATAATTACATCATCAAATGTGTAGTTAACTGCAATCAAACTCATGCACAACTCCATTTCTCTAGCCTTATCTATTTAAAAAAAACAAAAAAAGAAAAGATAAACCACTCACAGACATTCTTACACGCAAATGGTGCCAGATCACGTTTTTAAAAACCACTTGGCACTTGATCAATAACATAATCCACCGGGAAGGTTAAACCGGTCAACAAATACCCGCAGAAGTCGGATGTGTCTGCCTAACAGCGCAAGAACGCAGCTCTGCTGTAAACAGGCACAACGCAATCATGTCCGAAAAAAAACACCTCCGGATGAACGCAGAAGAAGAAGAATAACATAATCAATAACATGATCAATAGCATGATCAATAACAGCTGCCTGTATTTCCCAATATATCTCCTGCTACCCATTTGTACAATAGGCCAATTAAAAAAAAAAACAGCCTGGTTGAAAATTTACACCCACTGAGCTAACAGGCACGTAAGCACCTGGTCAATACACCACCACAGCTCCAAAAGGACAAATACAAGACAGGTGGTAGTGGAAGAACAGCAGCACACAGACAATGTAAATGTTCTCCAAACAACAAGATAGACAAGAGGTTCCAACCTGCTGAGCTAGCAGCAGCACTACACGGGACCCAGGAGCACATAGGGACAAGGGAAGACTTCTCAGATGGTTGTGCACCAGGTTGAGCCGCTCCAGGCATTCCATGCTGCCAATGTCCTCAGGTAGCTGCTGGAGGCGGTTGTGTGAGACATCAACCTGTGGAAGAACATAATTGTCCACCTTAGTCACAACCTGTGGAAGAACATAATTGTCCACCTTTGTCACAATCTGTGGGAGAACATAATTGTCCACCTTTGTCACAACCTGTGGGAGAACATAATTGTCCACCTTTACATAATTGTCCACCTTTGTCACAACCTGTGGAAGAATATAATTGTCCACCTTTGTCACAACCTGTGGAAGAATATAATTGTCTACCTTTGTCACAACTTGTTTAAGAACATAACTGTCCACCTTTGTCACAACCTGTGGAAGAATATAATTGTCCACCTTTTGTCACCACCTGTAGGAGAACACAATTGTCCACCTTTTGTCACCACCTGTGGGAGAACATAATTGTCCACCTTTGTCACAACCTGTGGGAGAACATAATTGTAAACCTTTATCACAACCTGTGGGAGAACATAATTGTCCACCTCTGTTACAACTTGTGGAAGAACATAATTGTCCACCTTTGTCACAACCTTCAATGTGTTCCATCAGCCAATACAAATGTAGTAGCTCTCAGGACATGCCCAGGAATGCTCCATCTTCCTGATCAAATTTGGAAGAGTATGGACAATTTCTGTTATAGCAGTCAGTTAGTTATTCACGCCTCTGCTTCGTTGTCTACCCCTCCCCTTCCTGCTAGTGTCGAACTGGAGTCTTTTATTTAGTTTATTGCATATCTTTTACAGGACGCAGCAGTCAACACCAGCATTGTTTGCTGTTGTGATTTCTTGGCAAGGTTACACTCAGTAGTTTGGTATTACTGTCTGAACAACCAGCACCCATATCATTTCGTAAAAAACCAATGCAAGGCAGTCTGCTGCCAAATTTCTTGCAGCTGTGTTTTGAGCGTGAGTATGCAGGATTACGAACTGCGTCCATAACTTCTTCGCCACAGAGGAGTCTAATATTATTAGGCCATTTTCGTGAAATAAAAATAAAGCATAACATACACTATGAGACAGAGGCACACCACATTGTTTGGTCATATAATGACAAGAGAGGCATTGGAGAACATCGTGACAACTGGAAAGATCAGTGGGAAAAGAGGCAGAGGTAGACCCAGGGAAATGATGCTGGATGGACTGAGATGGTGGCATGGAGGAATATCAGCAGCAGAGTTGATCTAAAACACCTGAGACTTCGATCTGTGGAGAGACATGTATGACTAGTCGGCAGGGTACATGACGATGACGATTTTCATCCATTTCCCCAATGTGATTACTATTCTGTTTACCTGGACTGAGGCCCTAGTCAGTTATGTACATGTATCCGTATTTATCATTTCTCTGCCCACAGTATCTACACATATAAGGGTAAGTCAGTAAGTGAAACAAACATGAGATGCGAATTGGAAAACCATTAACTAACTTTTATTTTTACTTATGTCTCTTTTTATTTCTCAACATAATCTCCAGAAAGAGTGATGCATTTATCACATCGTTTGATCAGTCTCCTCAATGCTTGCGCCATAGAAGTCTTTGGGATGCAGCCTCTTAGCTCAGCTTAATTACCATTAGCAAATCACTTGCTGTAAAAAAGCGCTTTTGTCGCAAACACTCGCCGCCACAGACAGGCAACATTTCCGTATAACTATCCTTGGCAGCACATCCTCTCCTCCCTCCACATATACACACAAAAAAGAGACAACCTCACAACAGAACGTTGTTCTTCAGTGGTAAAGTCTTCCAGTATGGTGAGCATTTTCAACACAATGTGCTCGTGAAACTTTGTGTGAGCATGCGGCAATGATCATCTGCCCCACAGACATTCAGTTGGATGGATATGCCACATAATGACACCTTTATAAAAGCAACCATGTCTCAACAATTGTCTTATATCATTTTGTGACTTACTGGCTTACCTTGTACCTTTTTTCTCATTACATAACCAACCAAGACCAGCCTATAAAAAGTATTCTATGGCACACAGCCATCTGCTAAAGAAAACTTGTTCAAAAAGCAAGAAGCAATCAAATAGATATTAGCAAGTAAATTAAAACAAATTGCAGACACACTGGTCTGAAATGGCAATGATGGAAAGAGTACCTTCTCTAGTTTGACCAGATGGACAAAGCTTTCTGGAAGTGTTGACAGGTGGTTATGTTGGAGATACAGCTCTCTCAGATGAAACAGGAGTCCAAAGTTCAACGGAAGAGAGAGTAGCTGGTTATGGCTGAGGTCTAGATGACTCAGGTGAGGAAGACGAAGAGGAAGTTCTGCCGGGATCTCTGTCAAGGCATTGAATGATGCATTCATACTCTCGTACAGTGATATGGAGTCTCTGATGTCCCATGGCAACTCTCTAAGGCACTTTTCGCTGACTTCTCCTTTCAGGTGCTGAGAAATGAGAAGTCATGTATACGTAAATTAACAAATAAAATACTGAGGAATGAGAAGTCATATAACTCAAAACAATATTTTCCCTTAGTGAATGTAAACATAGATGCCATAAACAAAATATTGCACAATTTCTTGCCGGGCATATTTTGCTGCATCTTGTCAGGAGAATAACACAGAGTTGATATCATTAGAAGTGAATACATTAATTATACTTTGGCTGAAATACTAGTTACATATAGAAGTTACACATACTATAATTAAAAAATAAAGTACTGAGGAAATAGAATCATTTTTGCCTAAATTATAGATTTTATACATGTTTTTCTTTTTCTTGCTATACTCTTGTGTTATATATGGTTTTCTTGATATACCCCTTTCTCTTTACCCCGGTATTTTGCCCTCAGGTATTCTCTTCAGCTGGAGCCACAGTGGTGCAGTAGCTAGCGTACCCAACTGCTGGCCTAGTGGCTGTGTTTTTTAATCCCTAACAAAAGAGCGAGTTTTTTCACTGACCTGCGCTCCCAGATTGACCCAGTGTGTATCAGGAAATGGGTACGAGAAAATGTCCTGGCAAGTAAAGATGTTTGCCCGGATATTGACCACTTCCCCTATCGAGTTTCGATTGGTCTAAAAACATGGGGTTAGCACCATTTCCCAACAGGTCTCATGGTATGAACAGGGGTCCTGAACTGTTCTCTTGACTCCCTTTGGTGGGCCTTTGTCTCGTAGGACTCCAACAGGTCTCATGGTATGAACAGGGGTCCTGAACTGTTCTCTTGACTCCCTTTGGTGGGCCTTTGTCTCGTAGGACTCCAACAGGTCTCATGGCATGAACAGGGATTCTGAACTGTTCTACTCTTGACTCCCTTTGGTGGGCCTTTGTGTCTTAGGATTCTATGATGAGACATGACTAAAAAACAGCCTTAAAATATTGCTGCAAATTAACTCTGTAACTGAAACGTCACTAAATACAGACCAAGTATTGCTTCAAATTAACTCTGTGACTGTCTTGTAACTAAACACAGACCTTCAAGTATTGCTTCAAATTAACTCTGTGGCTCAGGTTTAGGGCCTTTCTTTCATCAGCTCTGACAGGAGCAAGGTTTCGGCCTTCAACATTGCCCATATTTGAAACGACTGAAACAAAATCAAATGTGACTATTAACGCAAACATGAAACACAGACATGAAAAATACAAACATGAAATAAAGACAATAATTGCAGACATGAAGAATGCTGTGGTGAAGCAGTTAGTAGCCTTTTCGATTGTGCCGCTACACGAACTTAATATACCGCACCACCCCAGCCTGACTCGTTGTGTCAGAAAAATGGCTGCTGTAAAGACCATTCATGCTTACGACGTCACTCATTCATTCAAATATCATGTGACAATAACAGATGCCATCTTATGACGTCATTCATTCATTCAAATATCATGTGACATTAACAGATGCCATCTTAGGTTAAGTTCAAAAGGCTAGTCTAATATTGTGTGCACAGTGATTGGTTGAAATTATCATGTCCTTTTAAATAAATTGAATTACTTGGCAAAAAGTCAATAATTTTACTTTCTAGATCTTGTTTATTTAATATTAAGATATTTTTAGATGGATATTCAAATTCGGCACCTGTTTTTACATATATTTGAAGAGTTTCATCGCTTATATCGCTTTATATGTCATTTTTTGTTTCATCGCTTATATCGCTTTATATGTCATTTTTTTAAAATACGCCTGCAAGATGTATGAATGGAACTCCAAGATGGGGGTAGCCAGCCGTGGAAAGTTTTAACACTCAAACGTGCGATTTGAACTACTAAAGTTAAAGAGAATACAAGTTTAAAGATTATTAATAATTTACTTGTATACTTGTACTATTTTTTATCATTTAACATGACGGAACATATTATTGAAGTCAGTTTTCATGTCCCTCTGTAACTCGTTTGAGACAATCCAGCATAGACTGGAAGTGGAGATAAATGGACAAATTTTTTTTCTTTTGAAATCAGGGAAATCATCAAATTTTTATACAGAATTACCGATACTCATATGTGAATATCTCCATGTAGAATTGGCATACTGGCATCAAGGTACCATTAGATTTTGTTTTTCAAGGCCAATCTATCTGTGGTGGTCTGATTGGTAAATACTCAATTTTAAAATATGATCGAAAATGCTGTACATTTGCCTACCAGTACCACCAGCATAGTGCCCCCCCCCCCCTCTCCACCGCACAATGTGATGGAAGAAATACCTACACACTTTTGGTGACAGGGGGTGCAGACAGGAAATTAGTTACAATGTTGCTAGAGGGAGCGACCCATGTCACAAACGCTCCATGAAAAAAAGTGTATCTCTACTTAAACATGAGTTATGAACGGACATTACAAATAATTGAAATATAGCGCTAGGGACATTCCCATACGTGCTCCTTCCTGTCTACATCTTCAAAAGTCAGGGCGGTGCACGTATGAGAAGGCCCAAGTGCTAGAGAAACTATCATCACTAGCAATTATTTAGTTTACAATTACATACTTGATACGGGCCTGCCCAATGTCAAACATTAAACACAGTATAATAATGCATTACTGCCGGCACCATGGGTTGGTTAAGTTAACTGAACGACGTCGAGCAGACTACGGGTTTCACTGAAGATCCACTTGAAAACTTTCACTTTCAGCAAATATATCCACGATCGCGTTGCTTTTTAGGCAGGAAAATATACTACAAATCACAATAAATGTCCCTCTAGCCACATATTAGTAAAATATTCACAATAGAACAACATCTGCTTGTATTTGTGCGGATTCTGATGCGACGTGAGTCAACGTTGTGTGTTTGGACATCTGTGGAAGGCAAACATCGACGGCCACGACTGCAACAATGGGAACAGAAGTGGTTTTCTATACAGGAGAGCTGTCTACCGCGGGAACACCATAGGGAGGTTATAAACTATACATACACAATACATTAAACCTAGATACCACAGACTAAATGTTGCACGATTTATTGCCAGTCATGTTTCGCTACATCTCTTCAGGTGCATACTGCCGAGTTATATACCACACGGGGTGAATAAATTAATAGTACTTTAGCTGAAACAATTAAAACAGTTATATATTTTTTTGAGGTTAACATATCATTTTACTTTTACAGGACATCGATGTCAACATCAGCATCTTTCAGCTGACTGTTGATTTCTTGGCAAGATTACGCTCAGTAGTTTGCCATTGCTTTCTGAGCGACCAGCTCACATACCCCTAAGTTACAGACTCGGAGAGAACCGCTACCAATTCTCACGCAACGTCACATTACTCACTAGAGTATACGGGATTATGGAGAAAGTCGTGTAACACCTAGACCAGGGAGTCCGGCAGTTATAGATTAAGATAGGATTGAAACTAGTGAAAGTAAACTTGTCCTGGAATCAAACAACAACCAAAAAATGTGGGATTGACTGCTACGTCATGTAAAGAATATGCAACTAACTTTCAACATAGGTATTGTTGGAATGTGGAACATCTGTTATCCACAGGTTAATTTCAAATTAAACACGAACTCTTTCTGTATACATACAACCCACTGGAACCGCCTTACCGCTAACGCCTCACATCAGTGTCACTTCCTGGGATTCTGAGATAAGTAGCACATTTTGTTCATTTTCTGTTCATTGTTCTCATTCAGTTACGAGTATTATGCCTTAATTTAGTTACTGTGATGTCTTCCCGTGTTTATATGTTGTGCTTTGTGTATTTGTTTGCTGATGAAGGCTAGTCGCCGCAATCTCCTTTGTTTTCCATAATTGTGTTCTGTAAAGCTGCAATTGAAAAAGTTAGTTGCATATCCTTTACCAGACGTCGCATTCGACCCCAGCATTTTTGACTGTTTATGATTTCTTAGCAAGTTTACGTTCAGTAGTTTGCCATTGCTTTCTAAACGACCGGTACTCATACCCCTTTAAAAAAAATAAAAACCAACGCAAGAGGTCTGCTTCCAAATCGCCCGCAGCTGTGTTTCGAACGTGGCATGCGGGATTACAAACTGCGTCCGTAATCTCCTTCGCCACAGATCCGGCAAAGCTTCATTACTGGGTGTTATTTTTTATTGTTTACATTTCTACAGCTTTGCCGCAGTTCCACCAATGTTATTTATACTTTATGGATGTGATACAGCACTCCCACAAACCTTTCTCTAACCATGTCAGTTCTTCTGGTCACAATGGAGTCGGCGATCTATGGGTCATAACATTACAGCCATGGTACACTAACAGTTTGGTTAGAGCTTAAAGTGGAGAGAGCCAGTTAATCAACTCTCTAGGATGCCTCGGTGGGAGTCTCCGTGGCGATGTGGTCAAGCCATCTGACTCGGGCTTTGAAGATTGTTAGTTCGATTCCGGGCCGCGTCCTTCATCACACGAGTGCATTTTTTCAGAGACTTCTGAGGGTCGTCGCTGGAGCTATGGAGTTCGTGCTTTGTGTGACGCATTCTGCGCTGCGGAAAGAGACTGACTGAGCCATTTGGGATAAGAACCCAGTGCAATGAAGTATATCCTGTCAAATTTTAAGCGACGTTTTTGTGTTTTGGGGAGATGCATCCATCCGGCGGGAATTAAAACTGTTATAGATGCCACTGTATTATTCCGCTGACTCCCCTCTGTACACCCATTTCTGTTTGCACACTTCGGCTCCACATATTCTTATTTCGCACCTTGTACAGCTGAAATTTTGCAGTCTTCCTAGAAACGAAACATTGCAATGGGCTAATAATGTGTGATACCTATACCTTTTCTATCTACATTATATACTTCTTCTTCAGCATTCCGAGCCATTGAAGTTCTTTACTGCAGATACAATCCGTCTCCATTCGTCTCTCTAGTTCACCTTCTCTTGCCGGTCGTTGATTCCAGGTGCTTGTAGGTCTGTTTATATATTATCTCTCCACCGTCTTCTTGGTCTACCTCAGGATCTACTGTCATTTTAATTTTTATCTACATTTTAATTTTTAAAATTAAATCGTCTAATTTCATGTATTTCTTTAGATTTGTTTGTGTTGGTTCTGATGAAGATCACTAAGTTTGAAACGTCGATTCCTTGTGTCGTGTTGTAACTTATTTTTATTATGTTATTATTATAATAATATAATAAGTCACTGTCCTTGAAAGTCAGTAAAAGAGTTCTTGCTTGTTACATAGAACCAGTTTTACCATACGGCCGCGAATCCTGGACAATTAGTAAACAAACAAACAAATTCCCGGAAGCCTTGGAGATGTGGTTTTCTAGAAGAATTATGAAAATTAATTGGACACCCAAAAAGAGCATTCATGACGTTTTAAGAGAAGCTGAATCGCAAAGACATTTTATCACAAACATCAGAAAAAGGCAGTCATCATTTTTTCGTCCCCGTTATGAGAAGACAAAAACTGGAACATGTTGTGACAACCGGAAAGATTTGCGGAAAGAGAGATAGAGGAAGACAGCGTGAGAAGATTCTTGACAGTCTTGTGTCATGGCACGCAAAGGAGTCAATACACGAATTGATCCATGACGTTTGAGATCGTAATTTATGGAGAGGCATAATCGCCTACGCCAGCCGGCAAGGCACTGGATGATGATGATGATAATTATAATTGTTATTTTCCACATTGATTTCCGTTTGCCAGATCTACGTTCGTGGAAAGGTGTATACACTATCTCTGTATTTACTATTTCTCACCCGCTGCCTCGGCATCACCACACCGGAAGTTTGAAAGTGAGCGCCCTTATCTGTTCTGCCATGCTGACCTATGTTTAATAATGTTAAATATCACTGATATGTTACAATTGATGGGACAGATCTCAGAATTAAAGAAAATAAAAATCTTGTTTCGACAATTCATAGAATCAGAGAAAAGGCCTACATGGCAACTCCGTGGGAGCGGCCTTCCCCGGTAGGGATCGAAGACAGTAAAGATTTTTTTTTTTTCCCGTCACGCTATTAGAAGAAATGCACCGGAGAACTTGGTGACATATGGAAGAATGAAGGGGAAGGCAGAGAAGTAAAAATCTGGATGACTTGGCCGCTTGGTATAATCGAGACAAGAACACAGGGCTGATCCACGACTCTGGTGATCGCGTGAGATGGCGAGACATGACATGTATATATGTATATTCAACGCTGCTGAATGGCGCGGAAGCCTGGACATTGAATAAGCAACTAGAAAGTTGCAGAGAAGCCCTGGAGCTGTGGATATACAGACGAATATGTTGTATTTCATGGAAACAAAAACAATCAAATGCAGAGGTCCTAGAAAAACTGGGAATGAAGAGAGAGTTGATGAAAGAAATAAAGAGGAGACAAGTGAAATATTTCGGCCACGTTAAAAGACATGATACTCGTTGGAGTCCGACAGGGGACAGCGATGCAGGGACATCGTTACGACCGCCAGGCGACTTAGCTCCCAGTAAGGGATGCAACAACTTCGTTGCGCCGCCAGGCAAATAGGAGTTATCGGCCTGCGAGATCGCTGGCTGACCAGCGGTCAGGCCGCCAACGCAAGACGCACGCCTGCCACGTGACGCCACGTCAGGCAGGAGGCAAGTTGCGAACCAGGTCCAGACAGCTCTGGGACACGGAACATGACGGACGTGTGAGAAAGGCGTTGTATGGTTTCTGTATTGAAAGGCGAGTGTCTGGACATCTTGCGAGTCAGACTTGTGACTGTATTGTGGATGTAAGTTGTAAAGTATCCATTATATGTATTTGTGATCATCGTTCTGTATTTGATATGTTAATAAATCCACCGAACGATGTGTCGTTGAGTCTTACGTCAAATCACGTTGTATTTGTACTGTCTCACACTTGTTAGGAAAGCGAGCCAAGTTTAAGACCCTGACATGTGTGAACGTGGGGTCTCGTCCAGCTTTAATTTAGTTATATTTGAACGTGAATAGCTTGTCCTTGTTGAACGTTTAATTTAATTAGATTTAAACTTAAATGTGATCATGGAAGGCTCATTTTGATTGTTACTACATTATTTAAACATGTGTAAGACCATTTGTAAACGTACAATGCATACATTCTGTTTGATCCTGTAAGCGTGTAAAACATTTGTGATCTGTGAAACTTGTCACCGTTTTGACCTTGTCGACATTGTGATCTTGTCGCCATTTTGACCTTGTCGCTATCTTGTAAACTTGATGTCTATGTCCTTACTGAATGTCATCTTGATGTAAGTGATGTGTCATCAATGTTGTAGAGTGTTAAGATACTTGTAGATTGTCTTTGTGAATTGAGTTTGTGGAACACGAAAAGTGTTTGGAAAGAAAGTAACGTGTATTGTAAAAAAATTGTTGACGGACAAACTTACGACATACAATTATACTCAACGCCATACAAACCTAATCAACACTTAGTGACAAGCAAGCACACACCAACAAATAGACGCTAATTTATCTTCTTCCAAAATAAAAGCAGGTTTTTCCGTACCATCCGAAACCTTGCCGTAGAGGTCATTTGTAGTCTGAGGTAGCGACCCTACAGTTCCTAGCCCGATTTCCAACCGTTCTTCACCGCATCCAGGGCACTTGAGTATACTTTTTCATTTTCGTATACTTTAAAAATGCATTTTTAGGCACATATCGTCCATATAAACAGATTGTAAATTGTTGATTACTAACCACTTATTACATATTTTGTGTGGCTTGTATTTCATTGACATTTTTCCATCATGTCTTCAATATTTGACTTAATTGATATGGGGTTAAAATTAAAGTTAGCAGGTGATGAGTTAACAAAGTGGAGTGAGAATAAATACGCAGAATACCTACTTGTTCAGGAAAAAGCTAATGAACGCGAAGAAAGAGCAGCAGAAAGAGCTGCCAAGCAAGTAGAGGCAGACACAGCCTTAAAGCATGCAGAATTGGCTGAAAAGACCAAGCAAGCTGAGATAGATAGTGCATTGAAAAAGGCCGAGATCGAGAATGAAACAGAGCTGAAGAAGGCAGAAATAGCAGCTCAGAGTAAGAGAGAAGAACTGGAGTTACAGTTGAAGATGAAACAACTTGACACTGAGACTGCCATTAATAAAGAGTTTAAGAAATCTGAAAGACTGGAGAAAGAAAACCAGTATAAGAAATATCAAGGTATTGTACGTAATTATACCTCGGGTGACTGCATTGCAGCCTTTACCCAAAATTTTGAAACTTTAATGGAACATTATCAAGTTCCACTGTCTGAATGGAATATTGTGTACATGAGGAGTTTGTCAGGGGAACCTCTTAAAGTTATTGAAACCATCCCCAAAGACCTCAGAAAAGATTACCATTATCTGAAATCTAAGATTATGGCACATTTTATGTTAGATGAGGCAGGTTACAGAGAACAGTTCAGTAAATTGAGCCCAAAACCGACTCAACCGTTCTCTGACTACCTCTGCTTAGTCCGAGATATTTTCACCAAATGGACGTCAGCAGCCAAATTGAAAAAAGTTATCAGAGATTGGAAGATCTAATTATTAGAGACAAAATTGTGTCATCTATTCCTTCAGCCTTTGCTAAATTTTTGTTAGAGAATGAATGCTCTAGTGTGGATGAAATTGAAAGACGGGGTTCGGCTTACTACACAGCCAACAAACATTGCTTTGCTACTGAAGATACTAACATTAACTTTGTAGCAGCGGCTAATTATGACAAACAACCCTATAGTAGGCAGAAATTTCGTAAGCCTACCTCTGAGAAGTTATATCATTGCGAGTATTGTAGATATTCTCATCAGCAGAGTGAGATGTGTGATAAAAACCCTCGTTACAAGACGTACTTACAACACAGGGTAATCAACAAAATCAGGAGCGTGAAATCTTCAAAGGGTTGACTAAATGTTTTCTCTGTAAGGCGTTCGGACACCATCGGAGGGATTGCGAGGGCAGGCAGATGACCAAAAAAGCAAATGCCGCCTTGTATGATAGTTCCGTGTCTGAAGAAGAAGAGCCAGAGAAACAACCTGTGAACTCAGCACAGGCTGTTGACATATTCAACGCAAACAAATGCTATGTTTGTAATACTTTCTATGAAGATGGTATTTTAAAATGCGGTCATACCATCCCTATTGCCAATGAAGAAGCTAATTCGGTAATAGGTTCAAAGGGCAGAATAAACATCCATCACGGATATGTAAATGGCAAATATGCTACAGTCCTTCGCGACACAGGAAGTACAATCATTGGCCTGAAAAGAACGTTCATATTGCCTACAGATTACACAGGCAGGCACGTAACATGTAGAACATTCTCAGGCAATATTGAGAGATACCCATTAGCATGGGCATATATTGATACACCTTTCCTCACTGGGAAAGTAAAGTGCGCTGCACTAACCAGTCCAGTTTGTGATATAATTATTGGTAATTTACCTGAGGTAAATGATAAACCTCATGACATAACATCTTCATGTAATGATGATACCATAACATCACCATCAAATGTCATCATTGAAAATGTCACACCACCTATTGATTTTAATGTAGCTAATGTAGCACTAAGTTCTCATGACATCATTGAAACTATTGTTCCATCATCATCATCTGATATCATTGAGTGTGTGAACGCAGTAACAAGAGCTACTGCTAGAGTGCAAGATGAAGTAAATCAAACTGAGGCGATACAATTGCTCAGCCCAGTTTCACTACCTACTAACACCATGAAGGAAGCATTTGTAACAGCCCAAAAAGCTGATCCTTCATTGGCAAAATACTTTGACCTGATCGGCCGAAGCCAAAAGTAACCAAGAATGCAAAATGGCATTTTGCGATGAAAAATGACATACTCACTAGGTATTACACCAGAGGTGACAATACCACAGAGCAAACTGTTTTGCCAACTAGTTATCGCAAACAAGCCTTACATCTTGCACACGATATACCTCTTGCAGGACATATGGCATACGTTAAGACCAGATCAAGGTTATTGACACAATTTCACTGGCCAAAATTTTGCAATGACATTAAAGAATATTGCAGAAGTTGTGACACCTGCCAGAAACTGGTTAAAAAAGGTAAACACCCACAGGCAAAGTTACAAGTTACCGACTTAGCCATTCGACCTTTTGAAAAGCTATCGGTTGACATAGTGGGCCCTCTCAGTCATACAACAACTAGAGGGAATAAATTTATTCTAACGGTCATTGATCAATGTAGTCGCTGGCCATAAGCTATTCCGTTAAAGAACATAACTGCCAATGAAATAATGGAAGTGTTCTTCCATATTTTTTCTAGGATATGGTTTCCAGATACTATCCAATCTGATAGGGGCACTCAGTTTATTGCCGCATCCACCCAAGCTTTCACCAAAATGCTGGGAGTTAAGCAGTGTTTCAATTCCCCCTACCATCCTCACAGTAGCGGAGTAATAGAAAAATTTAACGGGGATCTTAAGCACATGCTTGCAAAAGTGACGCAAGAACACCCCAACAACTGGGATGTATATCTACCAGCTATTCTTTTTGCTTATCGCGAGGTACCACATGCTAGTACCGGTTTCTCTCCTTTTGAACTTATCTATGGTGCCAAACCACGTGGCCCATTGACCATTTACCACCAAATGTTAACTGACTCTACACCAGTACTTAAACCCATATCATCATACTCATATGTGACATCATTGCGTGAAAGATTCATCAAATCTTGTGTTATTGCAAAGAATGCACTAAAACTATCTGGTGCTACTTATAGACAGTATGCTGACAAAGGTAACAGGACAATAACATTGACACCTGGACAGGACATTCTTCTTCTGCTACCTAGTGACAGACACCTTCTGACTGATTCTTGGCAGGGACCTTTTAAAGTGACAAGACAGATTTCACCTGTAGACTACGAGATCCTTATAAAAAACAAACACAAAATATTTCACATAAATATGCTAAGACCATACCACAACAGAGACGACGAACAAGACGATACAACAGCTTGTACAGTGATAATAGATCACGAAGTCGACGATGCTAGTGACGAAATTCCAACACCTGCATTAGACACCACAGACTGCTTGAAGGAGATCAAAATCAACCCAAATTTAACTCAAGCAGACACAGACAGTTGCAAACAACTTATACAACAGTACAACACCATCTTTTCCAACAACCCAGGACAAACAGAATTAATACAGCATCACATCGCACTCACATCAAACACACCCATTAGATGCAGACCATACACCATCCCATTACATTACAAAGAACAGTTACATCAAGAAATCATCAACTTAGAGAAAAATAACATCATAAGACGATCCCAATCAGACTACTCATCTCCCATGGTCATAGTACGCAAAAAGGACAATACAATAAGACTGTGCATCGACTACCGAAAACTGAATAAAATAACTGTTCTAGATCTTGAGCCTATGGCAAACACTGACGATCTTCTGACAGAACTGACAGACGCTAGGTTCTTTACGACTGTAGACATGGTTAAAGGTTATTGGCAGATTGCTGTAGACGAACAGAGCAGACATCTGACAGCTTTCGCCACACCTTGGGGACTGTACGAATGGTGCAAACTTCCATTTGGGCTTGTTAACGCCCCAGCCACATTCGTACGTATGACACGACTACTGCTAAGAGACATTCCTAACATAATTTGCTATATTGACGACATATGCATTCACACAGAGACAATGACGGAGCACATTAAGACATTAGACCAAACATTTGAACGGATCAACAGCACGGACTGACAGTGAAAGCCTGCAAAAATAAA
>JACEFZ010012890.1:0-37045 GCA_014155875.1 Cepaea nemoralis
CCCGGGGTGACTTGTCTTGATAAATGCGAATGCACGTTGACACACATTGTACAGCGCTTATTCCACAGTATTTATACACCTTTGTTATCGACAACAAAATAGGAAAAGAGCGCTGCAGAATTACCAAAAGGCAACGACGGAAGAGAATCTTGAAGAATTCAAGAAATTCAGAAACGAAGCAAACAGAGCAGTAAAACATGCAAAAGAAAAGGAGTGGAAAAGATTCTGTCAAACACTGAGTCCAGATACACCAACCAGAAAGGTGTGGAAACAAATAAAAGCTATTCAAGGAAATAAAAAGACCAGCAAAATCCCAACCATCAAAAGTGCGAAACTAGCAGTAACAGATCAGGACAAAGCCAAAGTGTTCGGAGACTACTTCCACGAAGTCTGCTCTAACAAAAGACTAGGAAGCAACGAAAGACAAAGAAGGGAGGAAATGACACAAGAGCTAAAAGACACGGCAGATGAGAACATCGAAGAACACTTTATGGATGCAGACATCACAACAGAGGAGGTGATGACAACGCTAAACGAAAAATCCGAAACCGCGGCTGGGGCGGACATTCTAAATTATACCATCCTCAAAATCTCCCGAATAACACCATAAAAACGATCACTAAGCTGTATAATGTAATATTGCAGACGGGAAAGATCCCCAGACAATGGAAAACAGCCACGGTGATCCCAGTCAAGAAACTAGGGAAAGAACCAACAAGGGTAGAATCATACCGCCCCATCTCGCTGACATCGCACCTGGGCAAAGCTATGGAGACTGTGATAAATAAAAGAATAACATTCTACCTGGAGAAGAATGAACTGTACAGCCATACACAATCCGGGTTTAGAGCCAACAGGTGCACGATGGATCAGATCATCAAATTGGAAAACCATGTAAAGAAAGGATTCAAGAGAGGGGAAAAGACGTTGGCTGTATTCCTGGACCTAGCCCAGGCGTACGATCAATGCTGGAGTGAAGCCGCACTAATAAAACTGAAGATAGTAGTCATAACGGGTAGAACCTACAAATACATAGAAAACTTCCTCCTAGATGGAAGCTTCTCAGTGAGGGTAGGGAATGAGGTATCCGACACATATGTGCAAGAGAACGGCATTCCCCAGGGCTCGGTCATCTCACCAACAATCTTTTCAATACTGGTGAACGACCTGATAGAGGAGATTCAAGACCAGAAAACAGGACTATCTCAATTCACGGACCACTGCGCCATATGGAGGAGTGGCAAGGCGGCAAAGACTACAAGAGGACCCCTCCAAATGCAAATAAACAAGCTAACAGCATGGATGGACAAATGGGGTTTCAAAATCAATACCAATAAAACGGTCAGCATGGTATTTAGCAGCAAGAAGAAGTTATATCCTCCCCCGATGGTGTTTCCACCTTGTCGTGGTGGGGGAGCTTGAGTTTCTCAATGACCCTGAGAGCTATGCCGGCGGTAGCGTACTACCAGCAGGGCCTCCCAAGCCGGACAGGTCAAAGGGTAGAGAACAGACAAAGAGAAAACACCCTGGTCCTCCAGGTTGGGGGTTGAAGCGTGGGGTTAACATCCCCACCTTTGTAAAAACCTTTCTTTGTTACGAAACAAATACATGAGCCTCGATATCGGACTGACTTATCTGGACAACGACCTTGGAACGTTAAAGGACTTTTGAGATTTGGAACATGGAATGTACGGACACTATATCAAGCTGGAGCGGCCGAAGAACTAACCCGGGAGCTGGTTGAATATCAAATGGATATCACAGCAATTCAAGAAATAAGGTGGCCAGGAGAGGGTACTTTAGAGCAAAATGGAATGATTATAATATATGGAGGAAACACCCAAAATAAACATGAATTAGGAACAGGATTTGTCATCAAAAAAGAGTTATGGGGGAACATTTTAAACTTTAAAGCTTTTAATGACAGGATTAGTAAATTACGAATAAAAGGTAAATGGAAAAATATAACGATGATTAATGTACATGCACCTACTGAAGAGAAAGAAGATGATATTAAAGAAGACTTTTATAATGATCTGGAAGATGTCATAGAAGAAACCCCAAACAGGACATCCTGATTGTGCTGGGAGACTTCAATGCAAAAATAGGTAGAGAGCAAACTAATAAAAAAGTGGCCGGTATGGAAAGCCTACATACAACTTCAAATGATAATGGATGGAGAGTCATCAACCTGGCAGAAGCCAAAGGACTGCAGATTAGCAGTACCAGACTACAAAGAAAGGATATACACAAACAAACTTGGAAATCATGTGACAAGAGAACCTATAATCAAATAGATCACATTTTAATTAACAACAGAAATGCATCAAACATACAGCAAGTCAGAAGTTATAGAGGAGCTGAGTGCCACAGTGACCATTTCCTCGTTGGAGCAAATTTAAAATAAAACTTAAGAGAGCTTTCTATACTAAATTACAAAGATTACACCCAACATATAACAGAGAAAAACTACAAGACATTACAGTCAAAGAGAAATTTACAGATGAAATAAAATGTAAACTTGAAACTTTTCAAAACCCTTTGGAGGAAAGCGTTGACCAAACTTGGTTGAACATCAAGAATACAGTTCAATCTACCGCAGAAGAATGTCTCGGTGTGTCAACCACGCATAGAAAGAACAGATGGTTCAATCAAAAATGTGAAGAAGCAGTCACTAAGAAGAAGAATGCCAGACATGTATGGTTAAATGACATCAATAACATCCAAAAGGAAGAGCATTATAGAAATGAATGTAAAGAGGCTACAAAAATAGTCAGACAGCAGAAGCGAGAATATATGAGTAATATAATCAAAGATATGGAAACTAATCACCAGAAAAATGAATCCAGAAAGTTTTTTAAAGTACTGAAGTCAATGAAACGAGGGCACCAACAAAACACATATGGTTTAAAAGACAAAAATGGGAATATGATAAATACCAATGAAGAAATGTGCAACACATGGAAAGAATATTTTATTGAATTACTAAATTGTGAAGCTCCAAGTAACATTTTCCCACAGGAAGAGGTTCTAACATGCGAACCACAAATTGAAGAACCTACATTTGAAGAAATCCTATATGTAATCACACGACTTAAAAACAATAAGGCAACTGGGACTGATGGAATTGCTGCTGAATTTATAAAGGCAGGTGGCCATGCATTACATCTAAAGCTATACGAACTAATAATAAAAATCTGGAGGACAGAAGAATTACCCCATGACTGGAAAGAGTCATTATTGATACCTATCTTTAAGAAAGGAGACAAGTTCCAATGTGGAAATTATAGAGGAATATCACTACTGTCCACAAGCTATAAGATACTATCCGCAGTATTACTAAATAGACTAAAACCATATTCAGAAGACATATTAGGTGACTACCAGGCGGGTTTTAGACAAAACAGATCAACAATAGATCAGATATTTATCTTACGACAAATAGCCGAGAAACATTGGGAATATAAAAGAGATCTCCATAACATTTTTGTGGATTTTAAAAAGGCTTATGATAGTGTCCATAGGAATAGTCTATGGAAAGTTATGCAGGAATTTGGAATACCAAGGAAGTTAATTAACATGACCAAACTATGCATGGAAGATACTTATAATATAGTAACATATAAAGGCAGGAAATCAGACCCCTTCCAAATAACATCTGGCTTGAAACAGGGTGATGCACTATCGCCGCTACTCTTCAATCTGGCTCTAGAGAAAGTTGTAAGGAAGGTAAAGGAGGAATGTGATATTGGAGGAACATCCAGGCTGCTTGGTTATGCAGATGATATAGATATTATAGGGCAAAGTGAACAAAAGACATTAGAAATATTGACTCACTTAAAGGAAAAAGCCCAACAGATGGGGCTGGTTATCAACCAAGATAAGACAGAATATATGGTAATTTCAAGAGACGGAATGGCTAAAAACTCTGGCCACATACAAATAGATAATATGACCATTAAAAGAACGGAAACATACAAATACCTGGGTACAATCTTCAACTGCTCCAACATCATAAGGGAAGAAATACAAACTAGAATCAACTCTGGAAATAAGATATACTATGCACTACAACATCTACTAAAATCAAAGGCGCTATCTCGTAACACCAAAATCACAATATACAAAACACTGATCAGACCAGTTGTGCTGTATGGCTCTGAAACCTGGAGTACAACGAAAGGAGACGAAGCCTTGTTACAAACCTTTGAGAACAAAATTTTAAGACGCATCTTTGGACCCATTAGGGATACACAAAGTGGAGAGTGGAAAAGAAGAAGTAACAAAGACATTTATGATTTGTTTAAGTCCCCGCTAATCACTGGTATCATGAAGGCTAATAGACTACAATGGCTGGGGCATATAGAAAGAATGGAAGATAATAGGGAAACAAAACTCGCTTACACTCAGGAAATAAATGACCGTAGACCCCGAGGTAGACCAAGAAGGCGGTGGAGAGATAATATACATACAGACCTACAAGCACTTGGAATCAACGACTGGCAAGAGAAGGTCCACCAGAGAGACGAATGGAGACAGATTGTATTTGCAGCAAAGAACCTCAATGGCTCGGAATGCTGAAGAAGAAGAAGAAGAAGAAGAAGTTATATCATAACAAGGACTGGAAAATAGAGATAAAAGGGGAAACCATTAAGAAAACAAAGAGCACAGTCTTCCTAGGAATGACCCTGGACGAACAGATGAACTGGTCAAAACATATAAGCCAGACATTAGAAAAATGCAAGAAAGCAAGCAACCTACTGCGGGTGATAAAAGGTAACGGTTGGGGTGCCCACACCCAAACAATGCTGTTCTATAAAGCATTTATCAGGGACAAGCTAGAATACGGCAGCATTGTGTACGACTCAGCATCAGAAGCCAACAAGAGGAAGCTAGACACCATACAGACCCAAGCACTAAACACCATCCTGGGTGCTGGAAAATGTATATCCAGAGAAGCCATGGAGGTAGCATTGGGTGTACTACCACTGAGTCTGAGGCGTAAACAGCTGACGTATAACTACTGGCTAAAGGTAGCTCAAGACAAAAACAACCCTGGATACCAAACTTTCAGTGACAACAACAGCAAAATAAAGGGGGGGGGGGGCATCCCAATAGTAAAACTGCAAAGACCGGCAGGATGGGAAGCAGCAGAGAAGATGAAGGAAGAAATTGAGTTAGCAGAGACCCTGAAACAGACAAGACGGTTCAAGCCAAAAATCCCACTATGGGAACTAACAGTCCCATTCACTGACTGTAGTCTAGCAAAGTCCATCACCAAGGACACGGAGGACACAGATGCAAGAGACGCGGCCGAGGAATACATACAAGAAATCAGTAAGGACAACCTCATAATATACACAGACGGGTCCAAAAACGAACAGGGAGAGGTAGGAGCAGGAGTAGTGGTCCCTGACTGTAAGTTGAAGAGACAGTTCAAGCTAACAGACCAGACAGCAGTATGCACGGCCGAACTGGTTGCCATAATGAAAGGTCTAGAGATCGCAGCCGAAAATCCACCACTGAGACTGTGCATATTAACAGACTCCCTGTCATCAGTACAAACGCTCGGGAACTTCAATAGAGGCAACAGACCCGACATAAAAGAGGAGATACTAGCGACAGCCACTAACCTCAGGTACATGGGAAGCCAAGTCACCATCGGTTGGATACCAGCTCACAGGGGAATCCCGGGAAACGAACAGGCAGACAGAGCGGCGAAACGGGGAATAACCAGCACTAATCAAATCCGCACAGGCCTAGGTAAAGTTGAAGGGAAGAAGATAGTCAAAAACTACATTCTCAAGGAATGGAGGCAACAGAGGCGAGACAGCGCTAAAGGCCGTCATGCCTACCAAATATTGAGTGAACCCAGATACAAGCCACAAGTCAAGACCAACAAGAAAGCACCGGCAAATAGACAGTTGTGGAGAATCAGAATAGGCAATTGGAAAGACACAAGAGAAAACCCATACTGCAGAAAGTACCGAGAAAACAACACCATCGAACACTACTTACTAGTATGCGACAAGTACAATAGAGAGCGAAGGGACCTGAGAGAGCACTTCGTCAAAACTGGGAAACTAATGACAATGACGGAGTTAGTTAGTTAGTTAGTCGCGGTTCCAACTTCACAGCAACGGGTTGTCCCCTTTATGCTCCGTTCCTGTTCCAGTGAATATCACATAAAACGCTCCCCACTGCCCAATGTGAAAAGTGGAAAAGACAGGAGTCTCGACAAACAACAGCCCGCACAGATACACTGTGCATAATGCCGCCGCCAGAATGTCAACACAATAGTCCCCCACGAAACATCCAGTTTATTTCTGATGGAATCGGCAGTCATTTTCCCATCTGGATGTTTCCTAGATGTTCACCCACACAGTCCACGAAAATACAGTTCATCGTCGATGGCAGTGGCAGTCAACCAGAAGCCCAGCAGCCACGCATTTCTGCATAACGCAAAAACCGGTCAACTCTGGGACATACCAGCTGCCATCGCTCCGAACATGGAGTCACATTCCAAAAAACCTCGGGCAGATTCAAAAGCATTTCACACGAAACTCACAGCTCACAGTGTCGCACCACGCACTCATTCAGTAGCAGGGCGACGGAACCATAGCCTCCTTAGTCGCCACTTACGACATGCATGGTAGGCTACAGTGTTGCTATTCTTTGCTTCCCTTATGGGCTCCGGCAAATGAAGGAGTGCCTGCACATAAACAGCAACCCGGAAAAACAGCGACTGGTCAGACAGTTCCTATGCAGAACAGTGAAGACCGTATAACCTCCCATCACTGTATATATGTATATGTGTTTTTGTTTGTGTATGTGCATGTTTTTATATGTTTAAAAAAAAATCTATGAACGTAATTTAATAATTAAAAAAAAAAAAAAACTGGCGGGGTGAATGGCAGGAAGGTGGGTTGGCTCTTCCGGTAGAGCACCTGAGCTGGGAGGACAGGGAGACCTGGTCATCTTGCTGCCACACCAAACCCACACGCAGTGAAGAAAAACGCCAAATCACAAACGTAAAGGAGTTCGGGCCGCTGACCAGGGAGACAACTTGAGACTTGCACTTGAATGCTCTGCCCTTGCCTACATCGAGTCCTTATGAGGACTGGACATGATCGGGACTAGCCCCGATGAGAATAACACAAGAAGAGACAAGAACGTAGCAGTGCTAACAGAGAAAAGAAGCCAACAAACGAGAGAATGCAGGCCCCAGTAGGCCCAACCAAGGACCGGTCTTTACCAGGACCAGCACAAAACAAATCTATCCGACAAACAGAGCGGAACCAATAAAACCAGTAGGAAATAGGATTAACAATCCACACAACTACGGCTCTCAACAATAACCACCGCTGACGAAGCAGGTTAGACGAGACCGAATTTGGAATTTTTTTGAAAATTGAAATTGGAATGGAATTGGATGTGGCCTACACCACGTGACACGGTGTATTAATCTGCGCACAGCTGTGTCTGCATTAACGGTTATCTCTATAAGCCATAGTCGCAATTATGGGGAAAAAGAGGCCAGTATTATTGATTTTTTTAGCGGATGTCCCAGCTTGTAATTATCGCTACTATTATTCCCCGAGATTAAAGGTTTAGTCCCCTGAACTAAACATTTTAATACTATTTTTTCATTGTTGGGTTTGTTGAGGGCCAGGCGACCTCTGCAACAGCTGATATGTTATAAGTATAAGTACTATACTGGCTGGCAAGGGGTGCGTGCAAGCGGTATACAACGATACAAGAGAGAAGATAATGAAGGATTTACCGTTGGTGACAATTTGTGAAACATAATTAGGAAAGCTGGCGCTATGGGTAATACAGAGTGAGGGCCAGGCGATCTCTGCTGCATAGGTTATCCTGTCATCTCCACATGTCTGGGGTACCAACTAGACACACACCTCAGCCGATCTCTCTTTTGTTAAATATAACGACAATCTGATTAATAACACCAGATGTCGCCAGCACACGTAATCACTATTTCGTCTACCACGTGACCTCCCCACTGGTATTCGAACCTAACACCCCTGACTCCTCACCGCTAGTCTCTCTCTACCCATGAGACCCGAAATTCTCCCACCAATATCATCGATCTTACCAAGGCAAAGACACGCCTATGACATACGAAGGATCCAGTTGTTAGGGTAACCTGAGAACTTCTCATAAGACCGGACTAGAGGTCACTCGGGCGATGACATACCGTGTGATCACTCGTCGATGACAGGACACCACTCCTCAATCTTCTAGTAGGCCCGACTTTCCCGCCCCATACCAACGATCTTAACAAGCTACAGGTACGAAAACAGCAGGAGGTAACAGTGCACACACCAATCGATTATTTATTCATGAGTTATATCATCTGGGAGGATACTGATTTTGACGTCACCACGCCTATCTCACATAAGGACTACACTAGATGATACTAGAGGATAGTATCCTCGATTTTCGGTGGGTAGAGTGCCTATATAACTACTTTCGTATATAATACGTTGCTACCTGTCTTTATTATAAGAAAATTATGACGCTTTCAGTATGTTAGATAACGTTATCAGCTGTACATTTTATGAAATACCATTGAAACTGTCTCTCACACGGCTTAATGGTGTGTTTTGTATGGTTACTTGCATTGCACACGTATCATACGTGGTGAAGGTCTCTCCCAAAGATAAACTGTCATTCATTTACTGCCAATATAGTACCTTACCGTGTATGACAGAGGGGTCTTTAAGCGTGAGGTATTAAGGCCGCCTGGCTAGTGCAGTCACCGTGAGCTGTACAGGTTCGGATTTTCTTTTTACCCCCGACAGAAAATTTAAAAAAAAATCCCACACCTTACCGAGGTATCGACCCCGGATCTCCCGAAGGAGTTAACAAAGAAACAACAGGCTAAAAAAAAAAACACCATTTGAACACGATGAATAGGTTATGTGCTTGCTTGCTTGCTTGTGTTTGTTGGCTTGAGCTCCAACGCAAAGTCCTGTATGTCGGATGATGACATCCTGTTGTCCAACATAAGTGTGATGTCATACAGGACCTGAAGTTTGCGTGAGTATCCGTTGTCCCATGTCTGGCTTATTGGTGTGCAGACTGGTGGTTCCTCGCCATACAGGCAGACACTCTCCGACTTCGGAGGAATCGGCGATCCTATTGACTTCAGCCAGGACCCCGAAGGGACCTGTTGCCCAGGACGCTCGACGAGGACGCGTCAATAGGTCTTGGCCAGTATATAACCCGGCCCTGGTGCCTTGGAAACACCTCTGCGTCCCAATAGGTTATGTGTGTTAATTTATTCAAAAAATTATTTGAAACACAAGAAATGTGAAAGACATCCTTGAACGCATCAGACAAGAAATCAACAACAGTGGTAAAATGCTGATGTTGGCAGCGATGTCCTGTAATAGTATATGCCGGGGGGGGGGGGGGGGGGGGGGGGGGGGGGGTATATATATATATATATATATATATATATATATATATATATATATATATATATATATATATATATATCATATATACTAGCTGACCCGGCCCGGCTTCGCCCAGGCCCTGGCGGAGATCTATCTATCTATTGTAACAAAGCGCACACAGAGAGGACTAACAAGTTCTGCTGGTTGAATATAAGTCGAGGTTTATTTCAAATTGATGACTATTACAAAAATCCGGTTACAACTTCATATTGACGGTGACCTCTCTCCTCTAGTCTTAGATGTTTACTGACTGCACTAACAACAAGCTACGTCACGACTGGAGCATCTTTCTTCCCATTCCATCCTGATGCTCAAGCGTGCTGTAGCTTTGCCCACCTAACTTATACATTCTGCTACACCTTCCTATGTTTTAGAAAGACTTTTTCCCTTAAAAAGTCTTTACTCCTAATCGCTCTATTCTATTCCCTCTCTTTCCTTACCTCCCACAACTCCTCTAATCTTCCCCAAACCAACTCTATTTTAAGTAAACAATCTATTCGTAACTCTTTCCCCCTGTCACATACCAACCCAATATGAACTTCTTCTTCGTTTCTGATTCTTCATAACATAAACTCTTGTATAGGTATCTATTAACATTCAACACACATATATCATAACACATATGGGTACCTTTTTGAAATAAACACTCCTTTTCATAAGCAATCCGCTTAAAATTGCAAACGCTGTACTCTTCTGATACCCACTCCCTATTGTCATCATCAACTCTACTAATTCTCCACTTTCAATCAACCTGAAATCACTCTCACACGATAGAAAGACAAAGAATCGGTGCGCACCGGAGATTCAAAGAAGTAGAACTCTTTCTCAAAAAAAAAAAAAAAAAACACACACACTCACCTAAATCACACACCTTTACCCGCCTATGTCATTTGAGACTTTATGTAATAAAGTCTAAAACAATTATATCTTCTACAGTACCACTTATTATGGTAACAGTTTACGCTGCTATCTACAGCATCAAGTACCAACCATCAGAAATTATTATTCACTCCCCAAATGTCTATATATTACAGACACTACTAATTTTATAGCTCTGAACCTTACTTCAACCTCACATTGTAATGTCAACCACAAAACACATCCCGAGGACACAATTAAAAAGGTCCATTATCCCTCAAGACCTGTCTCAATACACATCACCTCACATAATATACCTCACTCAAAATTCTCTCTTAATGTCCATTTATTATGGGTATATCTACTAAAACCTCCACTTGTCAATTTATGCCGTTATCAACAGCAACCATATACCGCCCCTAACTCATGTCTGTGACTGCTTGCAATCAACGTTATTCTATCTCAGTCCATATATCACGGACCCCCAAAACCTCCTATCATTTTGTCTCCCCAGTGACAATGTTCATTTCTCATTAACACACCTACAACCCTTTACTATTGTACTGCTATCCACAGTGTCTAATCACTCTTCAGAGTCAAACATGGATTCAATTCATGTTTTGCTAATTGCCTTCATACTGTCTGTTACAGCACGTTACTGACTTCTTCTTCTACAATCTCGTGGCTCCATGTTCACTTCTGACCCCATGGAAACCATGTTCTAAACTTTCCCCTCATTTATCCCACTGCTTTATACGTTATTCACTTTAATCTTTTCTTCCCAATATGGCGTCCAATCCATATATATGCAATCCATGCTGGCTTAAATTTCCCATAACCATTTTACTTGTGTTGTAACCCCGTATGGCATATGTTTCCACAACTTCGCAACCATATCAACCTCTCTACGCTGATTATCACAGCAAACTTATTATTCAACAAGATAATGTGTCTCTCTGCTAATCCCCAGTAGTTTATTAACTCTTTTCTGAACGAAGGGTCTTAAATAAAGCCCCATGGATTGTCTTTATTCTAGACAAACCCATAACTATTTGTAAATTAAACTTAACTTAACTAAATTTCTAACTTATTTATAAACAAGGTAATTTAACACACAAGACAATTCACTTAAATTATGAGTGAAGCGAAATAAAATCACAACAGGACATCATACCCCCCCCCCCCCCAAGTTTTTTATACATGTTTATGTTTCCCCTCATATTAAATAAAGATATCAACTCATTCAAAGAAAAACATATTTTAAAATAATATAACATGCATTTTGTCAAATTAGAAGAAAATATTCTAGTGTTACCTAACACTACTGGTCTCTTTTACGGACCAATAGTTTGTACGCAAAAGTCTAAAAACACAATAATCCTATTTTAAAATCAAATAGTGACAATCATTTTACAGGACCAAATCAAGCAAAAAAAAACATATTATATATATGAATCATTGAAAGCTCAAATTCACTAAAAACAATTGTCTTCTCGCTAAAGAGAAGGTTTTCAAAAAAAAATAATTCACATAGAATTAACTACTTAAAGTGACCCCGCAACATTGGCCTCCTATACGAACCAATGTAACACATATCTATTCAGCCAAGTCATGCCTATTTTGTTATAAAACAAAACAACTCAATGCCAAGCATTATTATATATCTGTTACCTACAGATCATCATAACGCGGAACGATACTTGTTCTCCTCAACCAAAATCACTGCTCAACAAATGACTGTACCTTTTTCTGGAAGACAAACATTGATTATCTCCCCACACAACTTTCTATCTTTTACAAAACTAACTCCTAACACATCACAATATCTGGAATATACCCCTAACCAAGCACTGTAAACTACAGGTCAAGTCACTTCACTTAGTGTGACGGCTATCCCAATGTCATCTACCAGTCATCTATTTACTAATAGAACCTGTGACTCGGCACACCAATTGTTTCCCTTGGATATGTTCCAAGTTCTTAATCATTACCGTTAACTACGGTATCTCCACCCTACTACGACCAGCAAACAAAATTTTGTCTATTTACTATAGACCTCTCACCAATACATCTACCTACTGTACTAATACTTAATTCTACTTTTAAGTTTCTCGTCTACCCGACGCAATTAACTAACGTATCAATACTTTCCAACATCTCAGCACAACTACTCTAAACTATCCTCAACTTTCTCTTAACTTCGTTCATACACCTTAGTATCTTTCACTCCTCTTCCTATTTATCGGGATTCTTTCAGAACAGCAACCCACACCACTTATAACTGACAACGGACCTCACTTTCCTCATTTCTCAGTATCAGACATTCATACTTTGACATGCCACCGTCAACAATACTAAACATGTTTTATGAAACGTCATTCAGAATGTTAACTCTCTTTCCGTCAACCTGTCATACAACTTTCATAAATTCCGTCCAAGATCACACATTCCAAACAAAAGACATCACAATTTAGCACAAGCAAAACAGAGGCAACGACTATAACCAAAGAAGCACAACCAACAACAATTCAGCTAAACGAACATTTCTCGAAACAAGTTAAGAGTCTCGAGTGCCTAGGAAGTATAATATCATCAAATGGCAAACCAGAAGATGACATTGACAACAGGTGTAATAAGGCTATTCAACTCTCTGGACAATCGGACAACCATGTATCAACAACTACCAAGCCTAAGCGTGTCGATTACTTCCACCCACATTGACATTTGACGACGTTTCAAAACCTCACTCCTGCTTCACTCAGCGCGACGAACACCTGTTTGTCTACACTTATACTCACGCACGGACTAAACGCCTCGTACATTCATGCTGTACTTGTCACTTACCATCAGCCATTCTCGACGTACATATGTTTGTCTTATTTCTACTTTTTTCAATCATTCACTCGTTTTCAAAGGTCAGAATCTATATATTATCTCTCGCAACTTATATCTCTTTTACAGCACTATCAACTATCTCTCAAAACAAACCTCATTCCGCTGAGCCACTAACCTCGTAACTATCATTCTATACTTCTCCACACAACAACTTTCTCAGATTTAATCAGCTCTTCTTTCTCCGCAAGCATGACGTAACTCGTATTCTTCAAGCATCAACTTCTACAGTCTTTTACTCTTAATATTCTCGCGTTCAACTGGCTATTTTACACAGGATACTCAATTTCTCCTCAATCTCTTCATCAGACACTCTCGGATCACCTGTCGACAATACTATACTTACTTCTCAAACCACCAAGCGAAACTATCTCAGACATCACGTCATAGCTCTGAGTCGAACCATTTCTAGTACGAACATTCATACTTTGTTTATCTCTCTTTCTACTAATTCTGTGCTGAATCTACTCTACTTTAATCACACCAGTTTTACATCACTCGACGCGATTAACTCTCTGTATCTATCCACTCCAGACAAAGGACTATGTTTACTTTCCCTACATCGCAAGCAAACACAAGATATCCTATATTACGTATCCACGTAGAATATCATTTGCCGTAACTCTCTATCCTCAACAACACTATTGCCTACTCTGTACCATGTGATGCTACACCAAAAAAATTCATCTGCCTATTTTAGACAGCCCATATGTATTTGTTCACACCGTAATTCTTCTCATAAGCCAAAACAATGCCATATGTCCTTCCTCACCCAAGGAATTTCAACAGCCATAGAGCGCATCCAAGCCAAATATTTCATTGTCTCTTAATACATTAGTACGTCTTTCTTTAATTATGTCCTCTTCACTATCTGTTGTTAACCTGTTGTTAAAGTACTCAGGTCTTAAGGTCATATATTCTTATATTTTTCTTAAGTCACTTTCTGTCGTTGAGTAAATTCCCGCTATCTGTCTATTATTATTCTTCTTCTTAAATGCTTTCTTTCTATTTCCTTCATTTGCGTCGGTCTGCTCACTGTTTCCTGTATACCTTACGTAACCTTTGTACTTCCCCATCTCGTCTTCAGATGACACACTGATAATAGTTCCTTCATCAGACTCATAATAATTTACTGCAGACACGTCGACCCTATTCCCATAGTCGGCTTTAGAACGTCTGACTTTCTTTCTCTTTCTTGGTATTCGTCTCTTAGCCTTCCCTACTTTCCTGTCATATAAACTGGTATCTAGTTCTAAAGAGTCACTAACCAAAACTCTGTCCGTCTGTCCACCAGGAACTCCACCGTATGAGGGAACATCACTCTTCGAGTCAGGATCTGCTCGTAGTGCAATTCTCTCATTCTCCGAATCATCAGTATTTATAGCTGTTTCAGCATCACGGTATTTACTATAATATGCGGCGGTAGAAATATCTTCTCCGTAACCTGAACTCTCACACCTAATATTCCTACACCATTTGGGGATTAATTTCATGTCTATACCTGAGGAACTTGACATCTCAGTTGTACCTTTATTGACCATCAGACTGTTTATATTTCTTTCCTCAATACTTTTCCTCTTTGGTTTCTTTTCGTCTTTGGTTCTCGTCTGTCTATCTTTCTTAACTTCAACTGTGTCTCCTTTTTCTAATTTCACCTGAGGTGGTTCCGCAATTTCCACCGTCTTAATAGTTTGCGTTCCCTTTTCTATTTTCTTAATTGACTGTACCTGGGTTGTCTTCTCTACAGTATCAATATGTGTCTGTGTACTATCATTTATCGTATTACTTGTCTGCGTCTGTGTCTCTCGGTCTATTCTCTTTATTAACACCGTCGTTTTCTTTTCCTGTCTAACAGTCATATTGGCAACCACCTTAGGAATAGTTGAATTTTCACTTACGTTTTCCACTTTGTTCTTTGATCCTGACTTCAGATACTGTCTCCGTCTTTGTTCAAACCAGTCGTCACGTTTTTTCCTAGCTGTCCTGTCATGGGATGGCCACTTCCATAACTTATTGGAAAAGTCTCTCTCAGCCCCATTCTTGTATCTATAACAGCTATACCAGTCCGACTTTTCACCCTTACGTCTGCTCTCACCGTCTTTTACCCCATATACACCAGGCCTTGGTTCGTCATAACCATATTGTCTTCTGTCCTTATTAAGCAGTGGCTGTCTCCTGTTATTCTTTCCTACTCTATTACAGTCTACCTTAAATCTATAAGGCTCTTGCCTAGTCGTTCTGTTCTGCAACGTTTCTACAAAATTTTCTACTTCATTAACTGCTACCTTTAACTCTCCCAACCATGTACTAATACGTTGTAATTCTACATGTAGGTAATTCATATTAACTTCTTTGTAATTTATATCAAGCTTGAAACAATATTCCTACTTCTTCTTCTGCATATTCCTTGGTACCTGGAAAAAAACTCGTCTTGAGCTCAGCCGAAATAATTCTCAATTATACCTGTTTCTCTACTGTGCTGTGATGAGTCTGCCTGTTGCCATATCCTGTTGTTTCTTTTGCTATGCTGAAATATTTTGGGATATACTAATAAAATCAAATTCACATTTGTAACCAGCTAATTTAAAGATATGATCGTATTTACATTATGCAATAGGAATTGTTCAACCAGTCAATGGTATCTAAAATAATATTTAAGGTTTACTAATTACCATAATCTCTGCTCCCGATCCAAGAAAGATGGATTCCTCTACGTCCGCTGAAAATTTTCTTGTCAGGTAGAACTCAAACGCTAGGAGTCTGTGTTAGTTGCAATGCTCCTCCAACCGCTCACGCACTTCAGGGAGTTTCTTCTTCCAACGTTTCAGTAACTTCAGCCCCTGGTTGGGCTCCTACCAGACTTCTGCCTTCTTTTCACCCGATAACAGGGCACATCAAAGCGACGTCTTGAAAGCTGGTGTAGCTCAGTACAGCGATAATTTGGGTCCCCTCTTCAGTAGGTCGGCAGCCCAGTCTGCCCCTCCCACTTCCGAGAGTTCCCTAACGATATCGCCTCTGTTGATGACCTTCTCATTCTTTCTTATTTTTCAAATGAGCGATTGAGTTGTTTCCTCAGACTCTCAAGGTCACGATTCAACGGCTTTCAGTTCGCTCCAGGCAATCTTGATGCGAAGTAGATAACTGCTTTCTCAGTACAACGCCTCTACTTGATTATATTTGCCTTGAAGTTTCTTCTTCCTGAGCCTCTTATTTCGAAGGATCCCGAGAAAACGTGCTGGTTTTTTCTAATCTTTTGCTCAGTAAGATGGTAACAATCGCACAGCAACCCGCTATGGCAAGCCGGTTTTCACACCTCCTGATAACAACTTTCTGTACAGCTAGGATTCTTGATAGCAGGTCCGTACAGCGAGGTTCACTGAAGAATACTTACAGACAGCCACCCCTAGCCGGGCTTTTGGCTGCTGTAATTCTCACAAACAACATAGTGGCCATCTTTCAAACTCGTTTGAACGTTCGATATAAGTGTAGAACCGTGCTGTAATCCTGTCTCTGAGCAATTATGAGCAGAATAAGGATCTTCATAATTTTGGAGCTACTTCGATGTTACAGTAGACAGCGTTTTGAGATTCCGCGACAATTCATGACTCGTATCCTGGTGACTGGCTCCAATTCGTCCTCTTGTAACAAAGCGCACACAGAGAGGACTAACAAGTTCTGCTGGTTGAATATAAGTCGAGTTTTATTTCAAATTGATGACTATTACAAAAATCCGGTTACAACTTCATATTGACGGTGACCTCTCTCCTCTAGTCTTAGATATTTACTGACTGCCCTAACAACAAGCTACATCACGACTTGAGAATCTTTCTTCCCATTCCATCCTGATGCTCAAGCGTGCTGTAGCTTTGCCCACCTAACTTATACATTCTGCTACAATATCTATCACGTTTCTGGATGTTATGGGCTGTTGTTTATTTAGTTTGGCTACTGACTGCCTACTCAACCAGGACAGCACTGCTCACGTTAGTCCATCGACAAGTCTATCACACCATATGAGGAGAACGACAACGCCTTTATTGTCGGCAAGCATCAGAAAACGTTAAGGAATGCAGAGGATGATCCAGTCTTTAGTCTTTCACATGCTACTCTCATTCACGCCTTGAGCTTACAAATCAAACCTACACAATTGTGTCTAGGTGCAAGCAACATGACCCTAACCTCCTCGCGTGTTCTAATGTCAAATCATTTGGGTATTATTACCTGTTATAAAGTATCATAGATGCGCTGGCGCAGTCACTCCAAGAACCCTCAACAAGATATAGAACTACATCACCGTGTACGATCCGTTGATGGCAAGCTACCCTTCTAACTGTCGGCTGGTAGCAACTGTAAACTTGTGCCTTGTGTTCACGACGGCCATCACACAAATCTTGTCGTCTGCAGTGTACGAAGGCTGGAGCTCGAATGCCCCCAAAACTACCGTTAAGTAGTTATGCTACATACTGTATGACGTGGAATTCGTTTATTCTAGGTGCTCCATTGTGCACCTTTCCAAAACTTTCCCAATTCTAATTATTGATGCACTCGCTCATCATTTTAACTCATCTACGCTGTCATCAGCTACATGACAGCTTTGCCCCCTTCATAAGAGAAAAATGTTTATGAAAAATTTTTCCAGTCTTAATAACTCCCGACATGTCTACAAATGATGGACTCGACGTAAATTACCGCAGGTCGTGATAGACAACGAATCCAACGTCCATGAAATACAGTATGTCAGTATGAATCAATCTAGATCGTGGGATATCAAACACCGGACTAAAATACAAGTCTCGACCACCGCCACCTCCTACATTATAAAAATGGTCCTCGAGGTGTTATAGCGTTAAAATGCCCGGCTACTTGAAACCAAACTAAGCCTCCAGTAACTATAATAAGAACTGTTGTCGCGCATCTATGTTGACACCTTACAAACTACCAAAGGGTCTCTGTATCCCCGAGTGCCTTGGTGAAACTAAAAACACCATCCTGTGTTGTTCACCCGACGAACTTATAAACCATACTACACAACTGATATTCACTGATGCAAGAAACGTATGTCAACTTCACTCCAGGCCGACATGGTATTCCATCATTCGTCTTCTCTATCTATCATGTCAATAGGGAAAAACTATTCTATATATATCTGTGTCCTATCCCTGTAATGTGTTGTTCATTGTTATATGCATATATATCCCATAATCTGTAATGTTTAATATATGTATGTGTCTATTAATTCATATGTCTGTTTGTATTTGTTATTTTTCTTTCATTCCTTTCTCTTCATTCATCCATCATGAAATATGATGTATAATTAATTAACACAGCACATACTACTGACATTAAGAACCTCAACACATCAATGTCCGGATAATTAAAATAACAAATATCAACCATCATAATAGTTATTTAAAAAAATATAAACATAACATTAAAACAATAAACATTTTCATTTATAACCAACTAATATCATTTAAAATATAACTACTTAATTTCACTGGAAATCCACGAGCTGTACGCAGTCATTTAACATGTTCATAGATTCTGTTATCCAGTTCGTGTATAATGTTGATAATTCCCATAAAATGAAATTGTTAATTATTTTCCAAGAATAAATTACACAAACACAATTAAAATTATATTCACTAGGCAAACCACCAACGATACTACCACATTGGCTGTCAAAGAATGAAGCCTCTTTAATTGTTCATGCCGCCTCCACAGTACACAAATCTAGTCACGTGAAACTTTTCACCTGTCTCTCTGCAATAATAATAACAACAAGTGACTAACTTACATCTATAGTCTCTTTATGTTTTAAATATGTGGCATTTCACCGGTCTCTGTGGCTAAAGGGCTTGCGAACGCGGTTTGTGAACCCGTATACCCGGGTTCGAAACACGGCTGTGCTGGTTTTTTCGAAAAGGGTATAGGGGCCGGTCGTTCAGGAAGCAATGGCAAACTACTGAACGTAACATTTGCCTAGTACATCAACAGCAGCTGAAAATGCTGGTGTTGACTGCAACGTCCGGTAAGGGATACGCAACAATATATATATATATATATATCACATTTCCATAATCTATTTATAATCGACTGAGTAAATCAGCTAAATTATTTTCACTGCCTGAAATATGAGCAACAGTGAAATCAAAATCTTGCAACAATAAAGCCCAACTATGGATCCGGGCGTTTTTAGGATAGCTATCCCTAAAGATTTTCAAAGGCATATTGTCTGAGATGACCAAGAACTTTCTTCCCAAAAGATATTTAGCAAATTTCTGAACTGAATCCACCAATGATAGCGTAATTACATAGCGCTTGTGTGATTCATATACCTTTCTCCTAGAGTATAAGACAAGATGTAGTAATTCATTATATCCACGTGGAAGAATGTATACAATAGAAAGCAGACAGGTACCATCCATCATAACATAACCATTTGATATGAGAATGATCTGAGAATTGAACACCGAATGTAATTCTTGCAAGAGAATTTCAGATTCGCTATGTTGTGTTGTCAGGCAGACCGTTCGAATATGCTGTATAATACCATCATAGATACATTTAATATGGTTCAATCTCTGGCGCAAACCACATTGTAACATCTTCTTCAAATCTACCATAGTTATAGCGATACGTTTTATCACTTTGTTTAGTATGAAAGATAAGATACTACATATTAGGAAAACCAACCAGAAGAAAGTATCAACCAAACCAAATGAAGTATTTGTTTTAATAAACACATCCTCCGGCTCACAAGAAGGAACTGTCACTGAGACAATATATGCCTGTGGTTGTCTATCCGCCCAAGCGATGCTGTGCTGCAGCGATAAAGCTGCGGCTTGAACTGTACTAATATCTGTAGGTTGTACTACAACTGGATGTGATATGTGTGTGTTCGAAACCAGAGTATCATGAGGCAACTGATTTTCTTCATGCATTTGTGTACTATCAACGGTGTTTGCTACCACATGCTTCCTTACCCATTCTGCTATGTCCTCCAGTGAAACATCACATAACTCTGGTATGTTTCCGATAAAGACATCCACAAATGTGTCAGGCAGCACAGCTACCCTTATTTTTCCAGAAAAATATGGGCAGTTTATATCAGCCCAAGCAATTGGAAACCTTTCTCTTCTCCCTCCAAAAGTTCTACATGTCACATGTTCCCCAGTGTAGTCCGTTTCTTTAATTAATCGTTTATGTATCCCGACTATACTAGAACCGGAATCACGGACCAAACTACAACCTTTCCCATTCACTCTGGCTTGCTGTACCAACAACGTTCCGTTTGTAATGTGAACTGCATTAGTCTCCTGCACGGGAACCTGGTGCTCACACGTCAAACTGCCGTCTCTATGGACAACCTCGCACATATTACAGGCTGTGTCAATGGGAGAATACTCCACATCCACCGTATTTGCATGATTAGTCTCATCTGAGTCACTGTCGCTACTTGATGTCAACATACCCATGTTCGCTTCTTTATACAAACGTCTTAAAGGAAAAACACCAAACACGTGTCCGTATGCTCTACATTTGAAGCATTGTGTCTGTCTTTGATAAGTATTGAATCTGTCTCTGTTTCTAAGTGCCAGCTACTTTATGTAGTTATCAAACTGAGGATTTTTGTCGCACAATTGAAGAGAACCATGGAAAACCCATAAAATATACATGTTGTCCACACGCCCTTTTACTCTTGTCTAGAGTATGGCTGATTCTTCGGTTGTTGTTGTTCTCATATTTGATAAGATTGTCCACCATACTGTTGTTGTGTTTTATCCCTGCACCCTTGATTTATGTGGAAACCTCTCGCACGCATTCGTCTCCACTAACGGGGACGAATTATTATTAAATATGTCCTTATGGGCATTGAAGAAAGATTCCCCTTTCTCATCCATCTGCTGAATACTCGAGCATTTCTGCTCAACAAGAAAAGTAGCCATAGAAGATGGAACTGCAGAAATAAGTTTGTCTCTAACAATTAAGTCACGTAATTTCTTGTAGTCATTATTAACATTAGCTGAGCGAGCCCATTTGTCAAATGTCAATTGTGTAAGAGAAGAGAAGTCGAGGAACGTCTGTCCTGATTTAGGAGCAAGATTTTTAAATGATGAACGTAGACCAAATTCATGCAAACAAAAGTGAGAAAGTAATCGGTTCTGAATATACGAGTAGTCACTCCGTAACTCATCCGAAATTAGTTCTACAACCTGTAAAGGCTCACCACTCAAATGTCTGTGTAGCAACACAGCCCATTCGGTTTCCACAACCCCATAATGTCTCATGATGAGCTCAAAATTAGTTAACCAGGCAGTAACGGAATCAGAATTTGAATATGTTTTGACTATTCCATTGTATTTCTTTATAGCATCCATGGAATGTGCCTCTATTTTATTTTTAGCGATCCTTGTCCTTCTCATATTGTTTCATTTTAAAATTAGCTTCCAGTTCTCTTTCCTTCAAAAGCTTCTCCGTATTTAACTTTTCAATATTAAAAGCCAACTCCTTTTCCCTCAACTGAGTCTCCATTAACAGCTTCTCCTTCTCTTTATCCATCTTTTCTTTTTCTGCGGCCAACTGAGTAGCCATCCTTTCTTTTTCTGCAGCCAACTGAGTAGCCATCCTTTCTTTTTCTGCAGCCAACTGAGTAGCCATCTTTTCCTTATCTGCCGCAATCTGCAAAGCTATTCTGTCATTTTCAGCCATTGTCTTCTCCTTTTCAAATAATCTTTGTCTCTCCTGCTCAGCAAACTGTTCTCTTTGTGCATCCAGTGTGACAGTGCTACACACAAAGGCTATGATCGTGAACGTATAGCACCAGACAAGTCAGTCTTCGCGTTGTTAGAAAAGGATTTTATTGATGAATCATTCTAGCTCAGCACATATGATGGAGACTCCCTTCTCGGTGTTGACATCTGTTCTCGCTGGCCCCCAAGTGACGTGTGTGTTTTACTAGATACCCTTCTTCATTCGTGCACACACGTTCACTATGGTTTTCCCCCTAGTCAAGGAATGCGCAGCATTCCTTAACTCTTTACTCCTAACCTAGAATCCCTCACTGTTACAATACCTCCCCTTCTTCAAAGAGAATTTTTCCTTGAAAAAATCTCAACCCCAACCTTTAATTAGTTAACTTTACCTCTCTATACTACAATAACAACAATTCTATATATTTCCTAAGTCAATTCTCCTATCTCCTCATAGCCAATTGCTACCCAGAGATCATAATATCGAAACTCTCTACAAAACTCGTCATAAAGTTCTCTAGAAAACTTTCTACAAAACTCTCCATAAAATTCCCCACAATACAAAAGTCTCCATAAGCGAACCGCTTTTAACTTTAAAACGTCCAGCTAAATTATGATTGACAAAACTGAAGATATTCCCCTTATCCTTTAATTTCCCCCTTATTCACATTCTCACTCTCTCAGTATTCTAGGATAGACAGGAAAAAATAGCTAGATTAGATTTGTGTAGGTGCGCACCTGAAATCAATAAAAGTAAGGAAAAAGTAAGAAAGTAAGAAGTAATCACCTTTCTCTTCCCATACATTCTCAAAACTTTATCAAAAAATAAAGTTTCAAAATTTATCTTCAGTTTCCGTCAATAATAATTGTTATTATCAAAAAAGTATGTTAATCCAAAACTGCCAGCCTTTGTATTATTCAGACCAACAATTTCCTGTTTACCTTTCCTTCAACCACAAAAACCTCCTAACTGTTAAGTACAGTCTTCTTCTTCCAATATGCAGTTAAATGCCAAATTTCAACCTGGCATTCCCCCCATATTCTCCCCTTAAACGCTGTTCAATCCAGCTCCTATTATAAACCTTGTATATACATTGCATACCCCACATGTATAACTACATACCCCTCCATTGCTACTGCACTTCACTAACTACTATTTTAATTCATCTTCTAACTGAACTTCAAAGTAATAATCATTTTAACCACCCTCAAGGTAACTCAATCAACCCAAAACATCGTAAAAATAACCATCTAAGTTAACTTATTTTTCACATTTCATAAAACACAATTGAAGTCCCAACAATTGAACAAAGCATTTCAATCCCCTCATCATATTTATCCCCCCACATTAATCAATGTACACATACATTATAAATTTCAAGACCAATTTCTGAGTACCCAATAATAATTTTCCGCTTTAGAAAAATTCCATCAAGTACCTTTGTAAACACAAAATTATCGTGTCCAACTTCTTCTTCTATCTGCTATCTGCAGAACCCTATATCACTCTTTTCATCTATCATTTCTCCATTTCTTTAATAACCTCAAATTTTTTTCAATAATTGCAATATCTACATCAATGTCTCTATCCTCTCGAGGAGAGCTATCTTCTTTCATATCAGCTTCTTCATCAGTTTCTGACTTTTCATCCATCTCTTGTTCCCCATCTGTATATCCATTACTAGCAACCGCTAATCTCTTCCTTTCTACATCCAATCTAATTTTTCTGTCTTGCCGTCTCAACAGATTTTCAAAAAGTGGCATCTCTTCCTCACTCGAAGAATTCTCTCTAAGTTTCCTTTGCCTCTTAATTTCTTTTTCTTTCTGTCTATCCAACTTTCTTTTTACTGCTTGTCTTGTATTCATAAATGGAGGTTCAATATTTTCCCTAACTGACTCTTCACTCATATAATCGTCATACACATTATTTTCCTCTGTCATGACTGTTTTTGGTATCGTTTCTTCTTGTTCAGCTGTATTAGATGCTGTTGTTACTTGTTTTCCATTCTCTATAGGCCTTGGATAACCCGATTGTCTGACAATCTGTCCACCCGACAATATTTCTTCGGAACAATAATTGTTATTATTATTATTCTCTGCATCCCTTTCTTCATTATCCCGCCTTAAGTGTTCTACATGTGAACGTGCAACATGCCCTGAAATTTGATTCTTAATAGTATACGACACTGGACCTTTTTTTCTCTAAAATATAGTATCCCGGGACCCAATGAGCATCAAACTTAGAGTTTTTTCTATGTTTTTTATAATATACCCTATCACCTACGTTAAACTCTTGTAAGTGTGCATTTTTATTTGCGTATTTCTTCTGTCTTTCTCTAGCCTTAATTATATTATTTCTTAAACGTACATGTGCTTTATGCATTTCTTGTAACCTTGTTTCTTGAAAATCTTCCCCCAAATATTTTCTCCTAGGTTTTAATAAATTATCAATTGGCAATATCGGTTCTCTTCCATGTACTAAGTAAAATGGTGAGAAACCTGTTCCTTCATTTTCGTGTGTACGTATCGCCGCTAATGCCATCCCCAAATAAAGATCCCAATCCATATCGTGTTCTTCTACATTTTTCGCTAGAATATTGTATAGTGTTCTATGTTGCCTCTCATTTTTTGCATTAGAAGTTGGTCTGTAATATGAAGTCCTAATGTGTTTTATATTCCAATCTTTTACCAATTTCTCAAACTTTTTATTTACAAACTCTTTCCCATTGTCTGTAAGTATTATTTGTGGACACCCAAACCTTGGTATAAATTCTTGTAAAAGCATATTTATAACTGAATCCGCACTCTTGTCTGGAATTGGATATACTTCTGGCCAAAGACTATATGAATCAACTATATGTAGTAAGTATACATTTCCCGATAATGTTTTTGGATGAGGACCTGAAATATCCAAACTTACTTTCTGCATTGGAAATTGAGGAATATCGGTATCTTGTAAAGGACATTTAATTATCTTCATGTTCCTTAACCTACACTTTTCACATGCTTCAACATATTCATATACGCTTTTGAATAAATTCGGCCAATAATATTTACTGCTAATAGCCTTCACTAACTTATCTCGTCCAAAATGACCATTATTATCGTGGTACGCCTTTAAGACTTCTTGTTCTAAATGTTTCGGAATATATTTTCTTACTCCTTCACCTTTTTCACTGATATAATATAATTGATTGTCTTCTTGTAACTCTACAAACTTTCTTTTAAAACTATTTTCCCCTGTTTCTTTCAATTTCTTTTTTATCTGTACTACTTTCGGATCCAATTCTTGTTCTGTTTTCATATCAAACTGTTCTAAATGTGGGTCTTCTGTTCTAGTTTCCGACTCTTGCTCTGATGGTAAACTCTCAAATTCTTCCCTATTTATTATGGCAGAATCTAATATATTAACTTGCCAGTTTCGATCATCTACCTCTGGTTCAAATTCATCTTCCGTGTTTCCTGATGACTGTGGGTACGGGATCCTAGACAAAAGATCGGCGCACGTATTATGTTTTCCTGACACATATTCAACCTTAGCATTGTACCCTTGTAAATTCAATGCCCACGTTTGTATTTTCCTATTTTGTATTGGTGCTTCTAATATCGACTTTAATGGCATGTGGTCAGTTCTAATAATGAAATTGGCGTTATGTAAGTAATAATTTAGTTTTTGCAGCGCGTAGTGTATTGCATATGCTTCTTTCTCAATAATCGGCCATTTCTTTTGAGTCTTGCTGAGTTTATGCGACAAGAAATAGATTGGTCTTTCATTTTTAACCCCTGGTATTCCAGATTCTTCTCCTTCATATGGTTGAACCAAACATGCTCCTATTGCATTGTCTGAAGCATCTGTGTATAGTATTAGTTGTTTATTCAGGTCTGGATGTGTTAATAATGGTACCACCGTTAAGCTCTCTTTTAAAAGTTCAAATGCTTTTTGACACTCATCATCCCACTTAAATCTAGCGTATTTTCCCGTTAAATTCGTAATAGGTATTGCTGTCTTAGAAAAGGCTGGTACAAACCGCCGATAATACGCACAGGTTCCTATAAAAGCCCTTACTTCCTTAACGTTAGTGGGAGGAGGTAACTCTTTAATAACTTTTATTTTTTCCATGTCTGGTTTAATACCTTCCCTATTTATTATATAGCCTAAATATTTTGTTTCTGTCTTTAAAAACTGGCACTTACTAAGCTTTAATTTAACGTCATGCCTTCTTAATCTGTCAAATACTAGTCTAACATGTTCCAAATGATTCTCTACATCTCCTTTTGTAAAAATCAATACGTCATCAATATATGCTAAGGCAAAACTTTGCATACCGTCTAGTACTTCATTTATTAAGAACATATAGTGGGATGGTGCATTTTTGAGACCGAATGGCATACGTAAAAATTTGTACGAACCCATATGAGTACAAAAGGCACTTTTATTTTGCGCGTCTACTGACATCGGAATACACCAAAATCCTGCCCTTGCGTCCAGCGTTGTGAAATATGTAGAACCATTAAGTAGCCCCAAAATATCATCAATTACTGGCAGTGGGTACGCTACATTCTTAGTAATTTTATTTAACGCCCTGTAGTCACAACAGAACCTGTTCGAACCATCAGACTTGGCCACAATTACCACCGGAGATGACCATTCTGATTTTGATCTTGTTATTATTCCTGCTTTCAACATATCTTCTATTGCCTTTTCTACTACTTCTCTATTTCTTAACGGAATTCTGTATGGTTTTAAACTAATTGGTGGATGATCTCCCGTGTCTATTTCCATCGTAACTGTTTGTGTCTTACCCAATTCTAAATCATTTATCGCAAACACATCTTGATTTTGCTTTATCAGTTGTTCTAACACTTCCTTGTTTTCTGGCGAAGTTTTTAATTGTGCTAACAATTCTTTTTCTCTTGTTACTTTGTCTAGTGAATGTATTTGTGCTGTATTTCTTCTATATGGATGGATCAATTCATCCATTCTTGCGTTCCCTTTCCTTCTGTATCCGCGTCTATTATTACTTCTTTCATTAGAGGTTTCTGAATAACTTATTCCCACCATATTTACTCTATCTGTTGTCAATATGTCACTAACGCTGTCATGTTCTAGTTTAGCTATTACACATCCTCTGTATAATTTAATTTCTCTACCTGTGTTATTAATAACCATTACTGGAAATGTTAAACTTTTATCTAATTCTATTATTCCATCCGGAACTTCTAAACCTGGCTCATCAATTATTTCATTTTGCAATTCTGTGATTCTAACTATGTTTCCTGCTACATAATATGGGTTTCTCTTCAGTCTTGCTTGTATCAAATTAACTGACTGTGGTTTTAAATTCATGGTTGTTTTAACTCTAACTAATGTCGACACATGCATATCTTCCTCTAGATCTACGTAAACATCTTGGAATTTTAATTTATGCAAATCAAATAAAAGTCTCACCCCATTTTTCAATAAAAAATCTCGTCCCAATATCATATTTCTATTTAAATCTTTAACCACATGGAACATATGCCTAACATTTATCCCTCCTAATTTCAAATTTATCATCGTTTGTCCTAACACTTCTAATTTTTGTCCCGTTACCGAATGAAGATTCTCTTGAATTCTAATTATTTTACAATTTTTTAACATTCGATATAAAAATGCTTCTTTAATCACGCTAACTTGTGCTCCCGAATCAACTAATGTTCTAACTTTATATTTTCCTATCTGTACTATACATGAGCTAGGATCTACCATATTTAATGACAATTGCTTTACCTCGGCTTGTTTTTTATTTCTAAATGTTCTATTATACTCATCCTTTGGGTTTTTAATATATTGATGCCCTTTTTGGATCTTACTATCTTCCCTCTTACTGCCGATCCTATTCAATAAGCGGGATGCCAATTTCCCTGATTTCCTGACCTTCTAAAATTTCTCTGTATTTCTCCAGAATTCCAATTTGCTGGTCTACCATTTGCCATTCTATTCTGTATACTCGTCTGACCACCTCTACTATTTTGCGTAATCGATGGGCCACTTCTGTTACCACAAAAGCGAAAAATGTGCCCACGTTGGTGACATCCCCAACAAACCACATTCGAGTTATTTGTGTTACCTTCCATGTTTCTTACAGTATTTCTCACTTGTCCTCCTCTATCTTGATTATATACATTCTCGTTTCTTTGCACCATCTGTATTTCTCCTCGTCTTCCTCTCCATCCATGTCTATACTGACCTATTTCCATAGGTTCTTCAATTCTATCTTCTGAACTACTACCTAACTCTCGTCCTACCCTTAGCCTAAACCTCCTCCTCAAGCTTTCCTCTTGTATAGCGATATCTACCGCTTGTGACAATCTTGCAAGATTCTCTCTTAATAATTTAAATTTCAATCCATCTGACTTAATTCCATCAACAAAAATCCCTACCAACATCCGTTCCACTTCCTCTGCTCGTACATTCTGTCCTAAGAATGACTCTTCAGCTAAGTTGATTAACCTGTCACTGTATAGCTGAACACTTTCTGTGCTGTTTTGTCTAGTCTGTCGCAATACTGAGAATGCGTGTTGTGGATCAGTAATTTCAGCATATTTTCTTGCGAGATCATCTTTGAATTCTTCCCAAGTTTCACCTCCTGCTGCTTCTAACTTTCTTCTAATATGGTCAGAAACTGGACTTGTACTTGTTCTGTATGCCAAGTTCTTTTTCTCTCCGTCTGTAGCATTTACCAAATATGCATGTTTTTCAATGGAAATAATCCATTTCTTAAACTGATTTGCTTGACCACTAAATCTTTCAACATCATTGCTTATATTCTGTTGTCTTAACACCGCATCCAACCTTGATATTGCCCCGCCAACTCCAGTGAGTACCTGTGAAAAATCTTGGGATTCCATCCTAAAATTTATAATTATCAAGCAATATACAAATATTTCAACAATATTGATTTCAAACCCAGCAACAATACACAATCTGTTAATTACTCTAATATTATCTAATTAACTTAACTAAATCCTCCAATCGAAGATCCTGACGAAGAAATATTCCTGTTTCAACAATGAATTTTGATAAAAGAATTTAAATGACCTCCTGATTCAAAATTTCCTACACCACATAAAAAAAAACTCTAATCAAGCTCGTTAAAATGATCAGAACAACGAAGAGCCTCTGGATTTCTTTCCTTACTAATTTACTTGAAGTCGAATTCAGATTATTTCCAATTATTTCCTGACGTTGATCACGCTCGATATCAGGCTCGCAACAAGACTTTGATTACCTGCTCGATTACTGTAGATTCCCTTCAGATAAGTTCACCTTCATGCAAGAATCGACAATTGCTCACGACTTCAGCAAAAAAAAACTTACTTCCCAGCAGCAATCTGTGACTTTCATATATATCAAACGTAATCCAGTCAACAACAACTGGACTTAAAGCTGACGCTATCCAGTCTCTTATTTTCATGTGGAACTCTCGCCATGGTCAGTTTAAATAGTTGAAACAAGTTTCATTTATGCCTTCCTTTAATTGAAGTGACTGTATAAAGTATTGCAGACCTTGATTTCATAATTCTGGAATTCGTACCATAACCTTGAGTTCACCTTCAACAGTCCCACGGGTTAAAACTCATTTTTTTCTTACTGATTTTTGATGCAGAACGGCATTACTTATAGCATTTTGCGTTGGTCAGTTCTCCAACTAATTTCATAATTGTGCAATAACATCAGTCTTTCAAAAAAATAAGTATCACTCAAACCTTTTCTTTAGCGCTGACCTTGAAATTGGATCTCCTTCTTAATCAGGAATCTAGTGCAAACCCAGAACAGCTACCAACAGTCGGCTTTCATCTGTTGTTTTTCAAATTAATTACTTCTCCGGACATGCCCGACATAACTATGGCGGTATTCTCTCTCCGCGACCTCCCATGTTTCGTAAGGTCAAAGGCACCAAATCAGCCTTGTGTGACAGTGCTACACACAAAGGCTATGATCGTGAACGTATAGCACCAGACAAGTCAGTCTTCGCGTTGTTAGAAAAGGATTTTATTGATGAATCATTCTAGCTCAGCACATATGATGGAGACTCCCTTCTCGGTGTTGACATCTGTTCTCGCTGGCCCCCAAGTGACGTGTGTGTTTTACTAGATACCCTTCTTCATTCGTGCACACACGTTCACTATGGTTTTCCCCCTAGTCAAGGAATGCGCAGCATTCCTTAACTCTTTACTCCTAACCTAGAATCCCTCACTGTTCTCTTTGTGCATCCAGTCTATCTTTCTCCAACTGCCTACTTGCTGCTCTTTCGTCCCTTTCTTGAGCCTGAAATGCTGCGAATTGTTTTTCTGCCCAAGCTATAAGATCTGATCCTGTCAACCCAGCATCTTTGCCTGTAGTAACAAAGTCCTGTAACGATGACATGTCTCTATGTTTAATTACTCAACAATATCAATCGTAAAGACAAGATCCCAAAAGAAATCTCGTACGCAAGAGCTATGATTCACAACATGAAAATCAGCAACCACAAATTAGTTTGCTGCCCTGCAAGACATTGTCTACTGAAACATAAATAATGCAGAATTTGCAAAATTGTTTATAGAAGACAAGATATGAAACTTATTAAAACAAAATATAAACAGAGTTACAGTCCTTTAAATAAATAAATAAATAAAGTTTAATCAATCAAAGTAATAATAATAGTCTATAAACATAGGAAAGTGTGCGCACCAAAGAATTTAGAATGCAACTCACAATAACGCACTCTAATGTGTAATACTTATGACGTCACAAAAAATATGATTACCTAAAGAAAAATTAAAATGTTTGCAAAATCACAGTATTTTGACCGTAACTAATTAACTGAAAAACCACAAACAAATATAATACTTAGCTCAAAAATCAGCAAATTTTTCCACAGCCCGATTCAACAGATTTGTCGGACAATCCTGTTTGTATCTGACTCCAACGATGATATAAAAAATTTTTTCCTATGTAGTGGCGACTGTTATAAAGGATTTCTCAGAAAACTGACACAACTAAATTGACACCGTAGGCAGGTTGCTTGTCATCAACCCATGTAATCGACGTAGTTGATGTCGGTGTCATTTGCTACAAGGTGTAGCTATAACGTAGACCAATTTGTCGTAAACCAATCTGTTCAACGTTGCTCTGCCACTATCAAATTCGGTCTGCTCTGATCAATCGTTGTACAAAACATCTTCGTCGTCTTCTAAAATTTCTCGTCAGACTGTCCCTCTTCGTTGATTTGTCGTTGTCAACTGCTATTCCTCGTTGTATCAGTACTGATGAGGTGTTAACAGGAGGTAAACCTGTCTGTTCTGAACAATAAGCTGGTATAGCATAACACAAATTATAACTGGTCCTCAGTCCTATAATCTGTCAGCAAAACAACGATCTGGTTCCAACGACTAACATAGCCAGTCCTGTTAAGACCCAATAAACTTAGACAATTTCTGGATCCTCTAATCAGCACATCGATTATCAACTGTCAATCTTTGTACTAATATTGTGGCTCCATTAATAGAGCTACCTCTGATTTAATTCGTTGTGAAAACTTCTTAACACGACGACCTCTGACTTGAAATCAAGCTCCCTGGAGAACCATAAATCAGTGATAGCCAAGAGCTCCCTGGAAAGGTGACGATTGACGCGACATTATAATACTTGCATTTCCAGAAAATACGACGATAATTCCAAAATCACACAGCTATCTCTAATATGATATTATAGATGATCAAACTTTAAGATCTGTTCTCTGGTATCCAACTCGACAAACACATTGACGCAGACAGTAATCCTTTTGATAGAACAAATTAACAAAGGGGATACGCCACCTGGTTTGCAGCCTTCTCAAACCGGCGTGATCCTCTTGTAGTGTTATATGTACCCTCATTCTCATTGGCACCTTGCCGTCTTGACAGACGTTAGTTTGTGCTCTAAAAAGGCATAATAACTTTTAACTATGGCGGTAGCGAGTGTGACTGATAAGGCCAATTTGCGCTGTAAATGTCCGTTCACAGTGGGTGCATGTGAACACGTGGTCATTTCCACCATCATGCAACCTTGTAGTGTATTCCTGTTTCAGACTTGTAGTAGGGTTGTAACGGTTGGGATGACCTTCGATACTTCCTTCAATGATACATCATATAATTCCCAAACGATCCTCTCAGTTCAAACTTTCAACCGGACGGGTCACCATGTCACATTTCTGGATGTTATGGGCTGTTGTTTATTTAGTTTGGCTACTGACTGCCTACTCAACCAGAACAGCACAGCTCACGTTAGTCCGTCAACAAGTCTATCACACCATATGAGGAGAACGACAACGCCTTTATTGTCGACAAGCATCAGAAAAAGTTAAGGAATGCAGAGGATGACCCAGTCTTCAGTCATTCACATGCTACTCTCATTCACGCCTTGAGCTTACAAATCAAACCTACACAATTGGGTGGACTGTTAGGCAACGGAGCGTGAACTCGCCTGTGTTGGTGGTGTCGATGTGTCTAGGTGCAAGCAACATGACCCTAATCTCCTCGCGTGTTCTAATGTCAAATCATTTGGGTATTACCTGTTATAAAGTATCATAGATGCGCTGGCGCAGTCACTCCAGGAACCCGCAACAAGATATGGAACTACATCACCGTGTACGATCCGTTGATGGCAAGCTACCCTTCTAACTGTCGGCTGGTAGCAACTGTAAACTTTTGCTTTGTGCTCACGACGGCCATCACACAAATCTTGTCGTCTGCAGTGTACGAAGGCTGGAGCTCTAATGCCCCCAAAACTACCGTTAAGTAGTTATGCTACGTACTGTATGACGTGGCATTCGTTTATTCTAGGTGCTCCATTGTGCACCTTTGTGACAAAAGCCCCGGGGCTTGGACGGGTTTGACACTATAGATAATATCCCCAGCCTTTGCTCCGACCACCTCAATAGAACTCTACATCTACCAGGCCCCACACAAGACGGGACAGCTGAACCTCCCCCTCCACCACCTAGGGTTTCCCACCCACAGGGGGCTCGGACACAACACCAGTCATATCAATACACAAAGTCATAGCTAACACAACAAAATTTAATTTATCACTACGTCAACTGCAACACAGAGAAGGATGGCTAAAAGCCGGACTAGAAGACACTATTTACAAGAGAAGATCTACAGATGATTCTTCTTCATCATGGAGACTGTGACTACAGTTCGTGCGGTTGTCCTGTCGTGGTTACGACTCAGCCAGGAACCTCCAGTGGACAGGAACTACAAGGTCTGCCTCCTTTCCACAGTTCTCTCTACCCACTGTAGCAATAACTTGGGCTGGTCAAGCGTAGTACCACTGCCTGACAGACACTGCACCGGTGATCAAGGGTCCTCCCTCGATGTCGTACTATCTCACCCGTCACTCTCTACTGATGAAGTCTGGGCCGACCCTAGAATACTAGCTGTCTCCCAACTGCAGAAATGTACATGTATCACCGTACCCTAATGTACAAGAGCCTGGTTGCTCTTCTGTCTCGTAAGTGACAGACATACGGTTAAGTCACCTATCATATGAGCGTTCGCTCCACAGTAACACAATGTATCTTGCAAAGTCTACCAGATGAATGCAACACTTCACCTATTCACCTGTTCCTAGTAATATACTATCTTCACATAAGCACAAGTCACTACCCTGTTCAATGGATATTCCTCACTTCACAATATACACTGTCTATGTTCAACACCTATGCATGGGTAGATCCCTACCCTATCAAGCAAGTCACTCCGGTGTTCACACCAACAAGTAAATCACTGTCTTCGGTCACTGGACCAAGTTTAGGCTTCAATAAAGTTAACCTTTGTAGAATCACACCAAATAAGCATGTCAATATACAAGGTGTCCCTTGACGACCCAGCCGGGCCGGAAGCATAATAAACAGGCCATGGTGGCTGGTAACAGAGATCACTCACATCAACTTTGAAATTCATTGCGTTGAAATTACCAAGGCCCTCACTGAGTTCGAATTACACCAGTGCTTCAATGGCCAGAATCAATAGACATTTCAGTCTAGGACCCTACCTGGATCGGATGACAATTGTCGGACTCCGTGCGGCGGTCTCAGCATAGACCTACCACCTTATTCTTTACTCAGACCTTTCAAACGTTGATTTCAGCAGATTCCGATGACCGCTCCCAGTAATGCCTTAACCATAATCTTGATTGGCACTGGAATGAGCCGGTCCCTTTGAGCTCATGGTTAAACTCAGGAATCTCCTCATGATATATCTATAACAGATCCTGAAACACGGAGGGTTTGGTATGAGTACTCAACTACAACAAGGACTATACTGCATCTCCACCATTACACATGCCTCTCAGTTATACATAATACAATATAAATATATGTATGAGATCATCACATCTTAGATCCACTCTTAACTATAATGGATCGGCATGCGGCTGTAAAAGAAAGCGATAGTACACAAGTGCATAGTCCAGTAACTCGTCTGGGCCACCGATAGCCCCCTAGCACCAGAGTCGACTGTATGAGTCTGTCAAAGCATCCTTCGCCTGGTGCTAGTCCACTCCTGTTTTATCTCCAACTATCAATCAACAAATACACCTACTTCCCTTTCAGTGTAGTGATTACTTTATCTTGGAGGTGCCCAGCCGGACATATCCTCCTTCCATACATACTCACCAATTAATCAATCCCTTCACCCATGGATCGATCAACTACACCTTAATAACTATATGACCATAATAAATTATACTCCTTATAATTCATTACTATAGTGTTAACCCAGGATAACTCATGAATTGTTAAATTTAAATAACAAACTCATAACACAGCCATAGTTTCAGTCCTGGGATCCCTGTCCCAGAACATGTGTTGCCTTTTATTAACCGACCCTCATTCAGGTCGGTCATATCTGTGCCGGTCGAGCACAGCTTTGGTGGCCATCCACCAATACACGTTCTCACAGCTACTGTGGGCCCAGTGCATCTTGTCCCATGACGAATTAGGTCACGTCATCCACTTTAGCAAGGCCTCCAGCCTCCCTCTCCTCAACCTCCAGCTCCTCCATTTGGAGGACCATTACCCCCAGCATACTACTACTACTTCACTGTAGTAACTCAATTACTCCTTGAACATAGTCAGGTTTCTGGAAGAGTAGAATAATAGAGACAGGCCAGAGTCGGTTCACATTTCGCATCTACCTAGACGCAAGGACTCGATTACAGAGTGCCGCATCGCTCTGCGTCGGGTATGTTCAACCATCGCTTAAGCACGATCGCTTTGGGTCGGACCGGCACCCTAACGGGTCGGGCGGACAGGCCTACTAACCAGTTGGTTGGCTAGACATACGCCCGATTGAACACGCATGGTCACTCCAGTGAACGGACATGTAAACAAGCAGTGACAATAGGTATCTTAAATACACTCTATCCACTGCTATCCAATAAATATAACCCAATTCTGCCTACTTGGAATAACACTGGTATCATCACACTGCAAGTACTTACCTTCCTATCCTTCCAATGAAATGACACCTTGGTTCTCAGAATAATCACCACCACTGATCTAACACCTAAGTTACAATCCTAATCTAGCGAAGCAAATTACACATCCATAATAATAACAAGCCCTAACTTATCATTATTACCTGCGTCTAGTATCTCTATGTAATGACTGACAAACATCCTGCCCTGAGTGTGTAATCACTCCACTACACAAGTAACATTTCCTACACACCTGGTACACTACCTGAATCTTCCTTGCACAAAGCAGTGATAATAACATTCAGATCACTAACAATGCAAATCATTTGTAAACTAACAGTTAATCATCCTATCACATCTACAAACATGAGATTTACACCATTATCAGAAAGAACACACGTTCAGGTCTGTTGGGTATACACATTCCCAGCTGTTGGTGGCTTCTGCACGCGTCTGTCAAACACATTACCTAGCGAATCGATAATAGCTAACTAAAAATGCAGACAGTCGACGGCAAAGTTACGTGCTTCGCGGAGATTATCTCGGTCGGCAATTCATTATCTCGGAACTGTAGGCGCGGTATATATATGGACAACAGTTAAACAATAGCTAAAGTATTCAACATACCTGTGATTCAGAATCACAATCTTTCACTGCCGATGTCCGCATGGCGGCGATTATCGACATCTTCTAGCAGTGACTTTCTGCGGTCAGCATTCGACGATGTCCGACGTGCGACTGATCTTGCCCAACTAAGTGCGTCTTCACAATGCCTCCACAGGCTCAGTGAATTCCATGAGCCACGGAGAAATCCTGTGTCATGGGTAATTCCACAACCCCATGTTCCATGAGGCAATTGTAGGTCCGGCGTGTCCCAAACCACGTACGCACTGCACTGGGGACATTCTAGATAATTCTAGAAGTAACCAGAATAGTGACGTCACGTACTACTTTTGACGGGGGAAATCCCCTATTTCTCAATACCAAATGAAGGGAGACCAACCCGTCGCCATCCCTTCAAAGGAGTATAATACAGAGAACAGACTGTATAAGTCCGTTTCGTCACAACCTTTCCAAAACTTTCCCAATTCTAATTATTGATGCACTCGCTCATCATTTTAACTCATCTACGCTGTCATCAGCTACATGACACTATCTATCTGTCTGTCTGTCTGACCCGGCCCGGCTTCGCCCAGCTCCTGGTGGGGAGCATCTAATTTTAATTCATATAAGTAGTCATATAAGCTCCCGTTCCTGACTATCTATCTATCTATCTATCTATCTATCTATCTATCTATCTATCTATCTATCTATCTATCTATGTTCGGCCCGTTCCCGTTAAAAATATAGATAGAATAGAAGAATAGATAGATTGATAGTAGAAAATATGATTGGAAGAGATCTATCTAAAGTAAACTTACCAAGATATCACAAACAGCCAATAAATGGTGGGCGGTGGGTTGACTGCAGAGTACTGCAAACGATATGCAACTAACTTTATCTCACAAAAAATTACTTTTTTTCCCCTTTATTTTCAAAGGGTTAAAAATTGGGCACGCAGGCCCGTCCTA